>PVKA01016713.1:0-18342 GCA_004027165.1 Ctenomys sociabilis | reverse complement strand
GATGCAGCAGAACCAGGCTACGTAGACAGACTAGAATCATTGCAATACTAAGTTACAGAGTGTTTACACAAGGCTGAGTCTGAAGATAGGATCACTGGATGAGAGTTCACCCTGAGTTACCAAGGATCTCCATTCCCATCGAACATTAACACAAAAATAATAATGAACATATTTGCCATGAAGTGAGGTTGTTGTAAAATTATAAACAAATAACAAAGGGCTATTGTGAGAGGTAGTACAGTAGCAGGCAGTAAAAGAATAGAGGGTGATCTGATGACATGCAATTAAAAGCTTGGGTTTTGGGGGGCTGGGGAGATAGCTTAATGGAATAAGCGCTTCCCTGGCAAGCACAAGTGCCTGAGTTCAATGCCCAGTTCCGCCAAAAACAAAACCAAAACAAAACAAAAAACAAAAGCTTGAGTTTTTAAGGAAGATTGAGGGAAGGGGTAGCAGAAATATGAAGACACTTGCTCTGTAGGCCAAGTGGGGATGAAAAATAGTTATGCAAGGTGAGCGCTGCATGAGATCTGCTGAAGTGAAGATTCAGAGAAGGCTGTAGACATGGGAGGTTTTGCTGATTACAGACCATGACCTTCAGATAGCACAGATCAAAGGTCTGAGGAAAGGAGGAGAAGAGAGAAAGAGACTGGGGAAAGAGCACTCATTGAAAACAAGTTAGGGAGGTGGAAAGGAGTCTGGGCCTTCTTAGGCTTCTTGTTGGACTGATGGATGATCTCTAAGGATTAACAAGACAGTAAAAATAATCTTTGAGGAATGTAGTAAAGCTCTGAGATTTGAGAGATAAGCAAGAGTCAACTTAATATTTCTCTTTGTCCCTGTCTCATTTTGTGTGTAGCTCAGAAAAGATGTAGTCTTAACTATAATCTTCAGTCTTTCTTGGCCTTACCATGAGAAAAAACTTCTTTGTAGTATGTCTGGTTTTGTTAAGAGAAATAGAAGAACTTTAAAAAAAATCGTTTATTTAGTTATTTGGTATAGGGCCTCACTATGCAGCTCAGACTTGTAGTGGTCCTCCTGTCTCAGCCTTCCCAGTGCTGGGATCACAGGAGTGTGCCGACTTGCCTGGTTTCAGTGGTGAGCACCATGTACCTGGAGTTCTGGGACCAGCACAGAATCTAGTACTGGAGATCCAACCCGGCTCCTTGTGTTTGCCAGTCAGGCACTATCTGCCCAGCCCAGGAAGCCTAAGAACTTGTGAGGTCTGCTTACACAAAGGGAGGGCTGGAGAGAGCTCAGTAGAATAAGTGCTTCCCCAGCAAGGGATTAAGTTCCTAAAATGAGAGGCACTCTGCAATTTATAACTCTATCATAATTTCTCCTCAGAGATACATATTTGGATTATTGAAATTTATTAAAGTATAAATTGAGTTTAGTTTATAATTTCATTAACTTCCAAAGTAAATGCACCAGAAAGTCACAAAATTCCACATAAATGACCACCCAGAGCATGCTTATGTTTGCCTGATGCGTGCCAGCTTAAGAAAAAGTCACAGCCGGGCGGTTAGGTGTGCCGGTGAAGCACACCGGTGAAGCGCACAGCCAGGCCCCGGGCAGGCTCGGCAAGCTTGCCGCGCTTCTTGATGCCTCATTATTTTCATGAAGTTAGTGTTTTTAGTTCTTATTTTTATTAGCACCTGTATGTGACACATGATGATTGTATTGACCCCAGGGAGTTGTGCGTAGGGCACCGATCTTATTTGTTTGTCTATCTTTATTTTGGTGCCAGAGATTGAAGTCAGGACCATGACCTTGCCCCTTTCCTTCCTTACATCTCTTGATCCTTTTCCCATTCTTTCTTGGCCTTACCATGAGAAAAAACTTGCAAAACATTACTGAATTATTAATAAGTGATTCTTAAAAGCTTCTCATGTAATGTATTACTCATTTGTATGGTATACTTCAAAGGCTTTTTAAAATGCTTTTAAAATTCAAATGTATGTGATAAATTACATATTTTAAAATACATTAATCTGTTCTATTTCCAATAAGGCTTGGCCTACCTATCATTTTTCTTTGAAATTAATAGTATTGAGCAAGGTCTATTTTGAGAAATCATGCCTATCAATGGTTATTCTATTTTTAACTTTTAAATGTCTTTATGTTTTAGGTGCACATTTTTAATATGTCTTATGGGGGGCTTAGATTTATGACCATTTTGGAAATTTGAGTTGTATCCATTTGCTGTGATCACTGATGTATTGGGAGATTTATTTATTTATTTATTTTTGTATTTTAGGGAAGGGTCTACAGAGTGTTCTGGGTCTTACTGCTAGATCGGATTCATAGTGATTATCCTGTTTACAGCCTCCCAAGGGCTGGGATTATAGGTGCATGCCACCATGCCAGATCTCAATAGCTATCTCAGTGTGCCCCGGGGGGTAGGGCCAGCACTGCAGGCCTGAGGATCGAGCCCCTAACCCCTGTGCCTGCTTGCAGGTGCTTTAATTCACTAAGCTATTTGGCTGGCCCCAGGGAGTGTTATCTCATACTGTAACTGTCTTTTCCAATATTTCAGTTTTCTTTAGCCTTGCAGAGTAGCCCAGGCTTTTTCTTGGAATTCGTGACCCCTATGACTTATTCTTATGAGTAGTGGAACCACAGGCTATGTTAGTATTGATGAAGTATACACTTAGAACTACAAAATGAAGTTTCTGTCATTAGACATGATGACTTCCTTTCATCCTAGTGATGGGATATACATCATAGTTAAGACGCAGAAAGAAGAGGAAGGGTTAAGGAGATAGCTCAGCAGTCTAAAGGCCTGCCTGGCAAGTGCAAAACCTGGGTTCAGTCCTTGGTACTGCATGCCATGCCGGTCTTGCATCATGGCAGCCGCTTAAACTGGGTATGGTGGTGCCTGCCTGAATCCCAGTGTGGGGAGGCTGATACAGGAGGATCTGAACTACATATGGGAACCTGAGCCAAACAAACAAACAAACAAACAAATGAATGAATGAAAGAAGAGGAAAACACTGCCTAATACATCAATATCAATGAAAACATAAGCCGTCCTGAGGACTATAGAGATGCCTTTATTTCCTTGACAACAGCTACTTGGGCTGTGTGAGGTGGAATTACATTGCAACTTTGATTTTCATTTTCATCATGGTCAAAGATTTTGAAAAAAATTTCTAAGAGTTTTTAAAATTCTCTTTTACAATTTATTCTTTTTCAGCTCTAGCCAGGACTCAAAGATGAAGATCAAATATATAATTTTCCATTACAGCACAATATTACACCTACATACAATCAGCCAAAGTACAACAGACTCAAAAGTAAACAAATATTGTGAGAGTTATTAAGGTATTAGAACATTTTGAAACCTACTCTAATTTGCAAAAATGGTGGAGACAAAAATTCAAGCTAGAACAGTTTTACACTATGTATTTCCTAAGAAATAGAAGGCTCTGCCTTTTCCTCTCTCATTACATTGGACTTGGGAATTAAGGACAGTCATAATAAATGTTCTACTAAGTTTATTTATTCACTTCGTATTTCAGTACAAGGTCTACAAGGTCTACAAGGTCTACAGGTTTCACTATGTAGATCACACTTGTAGTGTGCCTGTGTTCAGCTTTCCAAGGGCTGGGATTACAGGCACATGCCACCATCCCCAGTGTGAATGGTTGTCTCAGCTCCCCTCAGGCGTGGCCAGCACTGCACTCCAGGGGTCGAACCCAAGCCACTGCATCTACCCAAGCAGGTGCTTTAATCCACTGAGCTATTTGTCAGTCCTTGTTCTTCTAACTTCATAAAATTCAAGTGTTAGGATAACCTGTATTCATTTTCTTAGTCAACCACTGCCAGGTTTATTTGAACTCTTTTAAAGCAACAGGTTTTTAAAATCAAAATGATTGCAGAATATGTCTAGAGAGGTCAGCCTTCAGTTTTCCAAGGACTTGAGTGATCCACTATGGTGTGATAGCTCTGCCGTGGTCACTGTTCATTACAGGTCCAGAAGCAGTGCATAAAACTGGAAAATAACTAGAACGGTATGGGAAATACAGAAATAAACACATGACAGAAGGTAAAACCAGAACATTAGTGACAGAAGAACAGACACAACTTTTAACTGCATGCCCAATGCATAACAAATGTGTAAATAAATGAATAAATAAATAAGTAAATGGCTGAGGAGATAGCTCAGTGGCCTTAGACTCTGCCTGGCAAGTGTGAGGACTGGAATTCAATCCCAGGTACCATATGCTGTGC
This sequence comes from Ctenomys sociabilis, assembly GCA_004027165.1. NCBI lineage: Eukaryota > Metazoa > Chordata > Mammalia > Rodentia > Ctenomyidae > Ctenomys > Ctenomys sociabilis. Next base: position 14,109 of record PVKA01016713.1, on the reverse strand, counting down.
TGGCCCTGTAATCCCAGTGCTGGGGAGGTTGAGACAGGAGGATCTCTGTGAATCCGAGCTGCGCAGGGAGACCCTGTGCTACATGAATCAATCAATAAATTTTTAAAAATTAAAAAATGAATGAATAAATTAAAAAAATGCCAACATCTATAGATGATGACAGTAGGGTAAAAATTCTGTGGCTTTTTGGTGTCTTTGAGAATATTCACCTGCTAGAACTCAGGTGCCCCCTACTGCAAAGAAGGAAGAAGAATTTATCTAATTGTCTTTCCCCCCAACCTGCTTAAAACCACAACCCAAGTGCTGACTAAACTCAACTAGAGGAATAAAATAGCACACCTTATAAATGTTGTGCACTGAAGTTTAAGCACTGCTTAGCTACAAACCAGCGCCACTGTCCATAAAAATGTTAAGGTGTATTTCTCAACCACTTAGCATTTCTAATTGGTTACAAATGGTAAACATGAAAAAAACAGCTCTTATTTCTCATGGAAACACCAGAAAGTAGGTATAGTAGCCTTTTATCAGAGAAATAATTACTAGGAGCTTATTTTTCATAGAATTTATAAGCAGAGCCAACAACATATAGAATGAAATTAGCGAAGGAAACGAAAATACTTCTCACAGCCGCGCTAGAGAAGATTGATGAAAAGACAGCGGCCATGACCAACAAGGTGTTTTCTGCCTGCTTTCTCTAGGTAAATACCAGCTCAGAAATTTTACTCAGAAAAAGATTCTGAGCTATCCCTCCTTACTGGAGGTAGCAGCTGCTCAGCTGGGGAAGGAGCACAAGGGCAGCCGGTGGGGAGGGCTACTTGGATATTTTAGCCTTTCCACAATTCCTTGATGTTTGGGTTTCTGGTATCACTCTTCTGTGCTCCGTGCCTACACTAAGAGCTATGGCTCTACCAGTCAGGACTTGGTCACCGTATCACACAGTGCAGGACACAGTCAAGTGATAAAATTTCAATACTGATTTTAGCTGTCTGAGTCACAAGGTCTGGCCCATGATTCATTGGGTCAGTAGCTTTCAGAGCTGGGATGAGCAGCGCTCACGCTGGGGAGCAGAGGCGCTCTGAGCAGGTGATGAGGAGAGAGGAGGAGGATGTGGCTCAGGTCCCCGCACTCCCTCAAGGGCACCCCCATAGCTGGGAGACACATGCGGTTCTTCTCTTAGGGGCTGGGTCTGTGCAGTAGTGCTACCGGCTCAAGACTGCGCCTTTCCACACCTCAACGGGTAGCAGCCACTTAACCAAACCACAGCTATGGCTGTTTGTTAAAGTCTTAGTAAGCAAAACCCCAAGCTACATTTTTGTGAAAAAATTACTTTGGTAATGGAATTGCTTTTCTTCCATAAGACTGTCATATGTTTCTAATTTTGTTTGTTTTATCCCTTTCAGTTCTTTTGAAATGAAAGTGTCACAACCATGAATTTACTGGGGCTGAAGAAATATCAGTTTTTCCTTTGTATTGCCGATGTTAATTTAGGAATTGAGATTAGGGTGCTATTTTAATTTTTTCAGATGAAAGGAAGACCACTGAAAGGTCACCGCTGACGTGGGCGCCACATATTTTCCTTATTTTTCACTAACTGCTGCTCCCTGGAAAAGGGTAAGAAGTGCCTCACCAATTCAGTAGTACTTGCTATTATAAATTACATGCTGTTAAACATTGATGCTGTAACTGATGTGATACAAACATTGTTATCATATTGCAAAACAAAACATTTATGCCTTACCCAACACATACAGTGCATTTGCCAGAGCTCAAGGCTTTCTAATCCTTCCTTGCTTTTCAAATTCTAATTCTGCTGAGAGTTACCTTGCTCTTGAGATTCAGTTTTATTATAAATGGTGCAATAGTTGCATCTTAATTATTTCCTCAGATTTCTGCTCATATTCTCCAGTGAGAAAGTCCCACTGTGGGAGATTCAGTCTTTGTATATCCCTCTGAATTATCCTCTAGCGATAGGAGATACAGTGTATCCAGGGGCATTTTTTTATTCATGGAGAGGTAGGTATACGGATGAGAACAATGTGTATATTTTGGTGGTGAAATCAGTGTAAAGTGCCAGCTCCCTGGGCTGCCCTTTAATTCTTTAGCATTTTTCTTTTTGTTTTTTGAACCAGGGGTTGAATTTAGGTCCTTGCACTTGCCAGGCAAGTGCTTATTCTACTGAGCTATCTCTCCAGCCTGTCCTTATAATTCTGAGCAGGAAGAGGATTTTCGTGAGATGTTTTCAGCAAATGTGGACGAGGAAGTTGTAACATGTATTTGTTGTGTTAAAAGAACTATTATATTAACATAACATAGGTGTATACATATGTATGCCATGCAGTTTCATGGTATCAGTTATAGCCCATGTATACAATATACAATCATAATTTTATGTATATATATATATATATATATATATATATATATATATACACACACACACAACTCATGTAATGGCTTTTTAACTACCTAAAAGAGAAACACTTTCTAAATCCATCATAGACGTACATAGGTAATAAATTAGATACTAAATGACAAATGCCTTTAAGATATTCCGAAACATAGCTGTACAATATGATGTGAAAATTATTTTATAACTCCCTTTTCCTTAGAAATAAGTGACTCCTTTATATAAAGTGCTGATGAAACACAGCCAGATAACATGGAAGACTAAAGTGGAGCCTTGTCTTACACATTTCTAATCTGTATTTACATTCTGCAAAAACACACATTTCAAATTATAGGCAGGACAACTTATGAGTCACAATGAAATTTTATTATTTTCTTATTCTGTGCATCATGTTCATAATTATCAAAGATGAGTGCAATCATAATGTGTGCTACATATATGGGATGCAGTTTTTTTCTGATACTGGGGATTAAGTCCAGGTATGATCTACCACTGAGCTCCAATTCTAGACCTTTTTTATTTTTCATTATTTTACTTTAACTATTTTATTACTAGCCATGTACTTGAATTTTGATAACATATACTGTTCAGTGCAACAATCAAGATACCCAAGTTCTTAATCTTGGTTCTATCTCAGCTTTCCCATAGAGCCAGTGGAAAATGATACTTTTATAATTCACACTTGGGTGGTGGCAAATATAGGATAGTTTATGGTTCTTGATCAACACTCAGGCTCATAACTCAATGGAACATTAGTAGAAAATTACTTCCCGCAAATTAGCCCAAATATTTCTGGTACTAAATAGTGATGAGAAGAGCAACAATCCAGACTTCCTCGTCTTAATCAGATGCAGTAAAACAATGAATCATTCTGACCTGCAACCCATCAACTAATGTGCTGTGCATGCTGGAAATTTCATTATTTATTTATAGACAAGCATACATTAAAGACGATATTTTATTATGATTTTGTGATTCCAAATTTTAAGAAAAAGAAGTAAGAGGTTTCCACAGAATTTGATACTTTGTTAAAGGCTCAAAAAAGGGTTTCTTTGCATGAGAGGTCTTGATACATTTTAAGGTTGATTTCATAAAAAAATAAGTGTTTTTTTTCTGATGTGAGCAATAAGTTTATCTTAAGCCACTTCTTCCATTTTAAATTGTTTACAAAATAAACATCTGAAATTTGTAAAATGACAATGTGGAAATCCCATTTAACTTTCTGACTGAGGAACATAATTTCTTAGCTGTGATTTTAAATGGATTTCTAACATATGGTAGAACATCTGTGCTATACATATCTAATCAATAAATAATATACATGCATAAACTCAAAAATGACCAATGAGAAACAGTATTGCTCTTTCCAGAAGATAAAAAAATGGTCTTAAAAAATTTATTTCTAGACAATGAAAATTATATACAATAATTTATGTTACTTTATGACTTTCTCTGTAAAAGGTAATATATGTATGCATGAATTAGGCAAATAAGTAAAGAAATTGAAACAAAAGGAAAAACAAGACATAGAAGTATCAATCCAAATTGACAAAAAAAAAAAAAAAAAGAGTTAGGAAAGATAATCTGAATGCAAAGTGATCATATTCTGTTCCATGTATTTACTCTTTTCTGGTTGTTTTACTAGATAAAATACATCTTTCTCCGGATTGGATTTCAGAAAATGCTTAATTTTACAGATGTTACTGAGTTTGTTCTTTTAGGGTTAACCAGCCACCCTGAACTACAACTCCTCTTCTTTGTGGTTTTCCTACTGGTCTACCTCATCACCCTGCTTGGGAATATTGGTATGATCATATTAATCCGGATCAGTCCTCAACTCAGCAGTCCAATGTACTTTTTCCTGGGACACCTCTCTTTTGCAGATGTGTGTTTCTCTACTAATATGACCCCTAAAATGTTGGAAAATTTAGTCTCTGAGATCAAAACCATTTCCTATGCTGCATGCATAGTGCAGTGCTTTTTCTTCATTGCTTTTGTCCACATCGAAGTCTTCATCCTGGTTGTCATGGCCTTTGACCGCTACATGGCCATCGGCAACCCTCTGGTCTATGGCAGCCAAATGTCAAGAAGAGTCTGCATCTGCCTGATTTCTTTCCCTTATGCGTATGGCTTCTTTATCAGTTTGATCTCAACACTGTGGACCCATGGCTTGTACTTCTGTGGAAACATTAAGATCAACCACTTCTACTGTGCAGATCCACCTCTCATAAAGATGGCCTGCACTGGCACCACTGTTAAAGAATACACCATGCACTCCTTGGCAGGGCTCAACTTCTCATACTCCTTACTGGTCATCATCGTCTCCTACATATTCATCCTCATTGCCATCCTCAGAATGCACTCGGCAGAGGGAAGGAAGAAAGCCTTTTCAACATGTGGGTCTCACTTGACGGCTGTCACCATATTCTATGGGACGCTGTTCTTCATGTACCTCAGGAGCCCCACGGAGGAGTCTGTGGAGCAGGGCAAGATGGTGGCCATGTTCTACACCATGGTGATTCCTATGCTGAACCCCATGATCTACAGCCTGAGGAACAAGGACGTGAAGGAGGAGACGCACAAAGCGGTCAGCAGAATAATTATGACTAAGTAGATCTTCATCTGAGGATCAATCTCTATCTCAATCGCAAGTGGGAGAAGTGGTTTCAGCTAAGTCTGAGGAAGCTTGTTCTTTGCATTTTAGTGAGTCAAAAAAAACCAAAAAATGTGCCATTTGAGAGGGGATAATTGCATAGAAAGGAAGCAGCTGTAAACGGGATTCTGTGCTATGAAATACGTGATGGTCAAAACACCCTGATGCCATCAATTCTGCCTTTCACATGTGGTCCAATTCTGCTATTTCATTTGGAATTTGAGTAGCCTTTCCACAATTCCTTGATATTGCACCCGATTCGCATTGTTTAAATTCTCTTTTGACAAAGAGAAATTGTCAAAGAATTCTCTTTTGACAAATTTTCTGTGGTTTCTTTTTGCACTCAGCACGTGACGCGTTACTTGACTGTAGGGTACCACCTTGTTAGTATGAATGTTAAAATGCCTGCTTCATGCCCTGCACTGGGGCCTAATTTCTTTTCTTTCTTCTTTTTTTATTTTTGTAGTTTTTAGGGTTTTTGGATTTACTAAAATTTGTCTTTCTTCACTATATTATTGTTATTATTATTATTATGGTAAAAATTTTCTTTTTTTAAATGTATTTTATGGAGTCCTCTGGGTTGTCTCAAGAACCAATTTCACTTCGAGTTTTCCTGAATAAACAAACCAAAGAAAATGATAAAAAATAAAACCAAAGAAAATGTAGTTGCATTTCTCAGCTTTGCTTCCACTTTCTTTGTCCACCTGCTCAGGCCTCCCCAAAGGCATGTGGGAGGGGAGTTGTGCACTGTTTATAGGCCAGGACATAACTGTCCCCAGAATTCATGCTCTACTTAATCTGATATTTTGTGTCTGCCCATAGATGTACACAAGGCTCTCTTCGATCTCCGGGACTGTTGTGGTATGGCGGGTTGCAGGGACCATGAGTGGAATCACTCTGTCAGAGACCTGAGACATGCCTGTCTCACTAGTATATGAACAAGAAATAAACATCTAGTAGGCTAAAGCACGATCTGATACCTATCCCATATTACAAATGTTTTGCAGTCACACTATTATTTTAATTCTTATGAGTGGGTTGTATAATCATTCACATGAAAATTTTGGGTTCTCTGAGCCTATATTCATTTTTTTTTCGTGGAACCAGGCATTGAACTCAGGCCTTTGCACTTGCCAGGGAAGCACTTATTCTACTGAGCCATCTCCTTGCCCCCTGTACTTAATTACTGACTTTCATAAAACCTAATTTAGTCATCTTATTCATAATGTATCTATCAACTAGTTGTAAAATGTCAATCATAAGACACAAAAAAATACTTTCTCTATGGTAGTTTTAGTTCTTCTCTCAGCACTCGGACCTATTCTTTATTCACTCATTCTCCTCGGTGTATTTTTGTTGAGTGCCCATTATGTAACTGTGTCTGTAACACAATTTGTTTCAGTTGTTAGAAATGAAGAAAATGGGAAGAACTGGTTTCTCGAGGTTACATTACAGTAGTGTGAGACATAAATAAAAAACGAGCCTGATAGTTAACTTGTATGGTGCGTTACCTTTGTTCTTTTGGTAATATCTGCACAGCAGTGTGGCTGAATATATAATGACACTGGTGTAGTCGGTCTTGGCATCTGTGAGAGTTAAACTTGATTGTCAAATACACCAGCAAAATTATCCCCACTTCTCTGGCTCTGTGGGAATGATTTTTATGGTTGTGTTTAGCCTATGTATTTGTTTGCTTTTGGGTACATGAATTCAAACTCAGGACCTTGCACTTGCCAGGGAAGAGCTTGTGCCACTGAGCTGTATCTCTGGCCCTGAGAAGAGATTTTTAAATCGGTACTGAGCCAAGAACTCTGCTGTACTATTCCACAGCACAGTAGCTATGGAATTATCTCTGTGAATTTCAAAGAGCTAATAGGAAAGGTTATATACATTTTCATCATACAGAAATGATAAGTGTTTCACCAGATCAATGTAACTTGACATAACTAATATTGAATATGTACACATACTGAACATCATAGGTACTCTAATTAGCATGCACAACTTTTTGTTTTTATGTGTAACTTAAAATGATGAGGAAGGTATGGCGAGATAGCTCAATGGACTATAGCATCTGCTTAGGCAGAACACAGAGGCAAGGGTTCAATCCAGGCATGCTGCACAGACCCTGCCCCTGGGTCACACTGAGATTTTTTTAAAGCATTAACTGTTTAATAGACCAGTAGAAATCAGCAGTACAATTATCCTGTAATAAACACATATAGTTTTCTCTTCCATCTTTCCTTTTCTTCTCCTTTTCCACATCCCCGTTATTCTTTCTCTTTGAATAGTTTCTTTTTTAAAAAATAATTTTATTGAGAAACAAATACCAATGAGACAGTTTCAAACCCAATTAGTAGGACAGTTTCAATAATTAATACATTGCATATTGTTAGAGACGGCATGGTGTCACACGCCTGCAATCGCAGTTCTTGGCAGGCTGCAAAGCAGGAGGATCACTAGGACAATGATCTACATAGTGAGACCCTATACGCCCTGTAGACCATGTACTAAAATACATTAAAAAATAAATAAAATGATAACTAGTGTTTTAACTGATGGAGTGAGTATACAAAAAATTGTATTTGAATTGGAAAAGGAAGGAAATTTCTTTCACTAAATTCTTCAACACCAGAGCACATCATCATGAAGAACAGTTGTTTATGGGATCAGGAATTGAGAACTGTGGTTGCTTTCTTTTTAAAATTACTTCTCGGACAATCTAATGAGGTAGGTAACAGCCAACTCTGCTAACAGGAATCTGGCTACAGGTGCACAGGTGATGTCATTGTGAATAAGTCTTCCAATCTCTGAAACAAACATTTTTTTAAAGATAACATGGGACTGATAGAGGAATGGAAGCCATGGCTGTGCTGGTTGTCGTTTGCCGCGATCTAGGGAGGAAGAAGTAGACACACGGTAGAACGGCTGCTCTCTGCCTCTCAGATTCTGGAACTCGCACGGTGCTATGGAGAAGAGGTTGTTCACAGTATAAACAGGTACCCAGCAATGAAAACCTGCCTGTTGCAATGGAAAACCCTTATAAGGAACCTCTTAAGAAGTGTATCTTGTGTGGGAAACACGTGGACTATAAGAATGTACAGCTTTTGTCCCAGTTTATTTCTCCATATACTGGCTGCATTCATGGGAGGCATATAACAGGTCTTTGTGGAAAGAAACAGAAAGAAATTTCAAAAGCTATTAAGAGAGCTCAAATAATGGGGTTTATGCCAGTTATGTACAAGGATCTGCATATCTCAGAGACCCTAAAGTTTGCAACATCAGATATGGGGAGTAAATTTGATAAAGTTATTACCAGTAAACTCACTTCATAGTAAGTGGTTGTATGGCATTATTGAACCATACTAACCTTTAGGCAGAGAAGTACTTGAAGATTGAAGCTTCTCCCACACACCACCAAATGTTCACTGAGTAGATTGTGTACTTGAAATGCTGATACTTGTTACACTGTGTATGCTTTGAATAAAAGTGCCTTGTATGATCCTCAAAAAAATGGGATTGATAATGTTTGCCTCAGCAGATTAATCCAAAATAAAATTAATATCATACAGGAAATGTGTTTGTCAGTCAATACAGTTTATGTTCAATATCTTTTTTTATTATAAAGAGTGGAATAACAAAAATGATATGGAATTTTAAAAGAAGGTAATAGGAAATTAATGATGCTTACTACCTTGTATATTGTTGTCTTCAAACTAGTTCGGATTACAAGATATAGGCATGCAAAACTGATCAAACAATATAAGCACAAACTGTTCCTTTCCAGAAACTAATGGAAATTAATACTATGTATATCATTTTGAAAATGGGGAAATTTAAAGCTATCTACTACAATGTAGAAAAATGCTGGGCTGCTTTTCAGTTCAGAAGTTCAGCTCTGTCCATAATTCTGGCAGAAAACCATCCTGGATGAGAACACAGCCACATGTCCCTAGAGGGCAGCATTAAACCTCAGCACTGAACCAGGCTTGTTGTTCATCCAGCTTGGTCCTGACCAGAGGCCATAGCCACTCAGTTCATTTCCTGTTAAAGCCACGTGCCACAGACGGAGAGCCACATAGCATCACTTTGATATGCACCGGTGGGGTGAGCTCATCAACACTGTTAACAATGCACACCCAAAACTGATTTTGTTTGATTCCCAAGAACAATTTACTCTCATTTGAATGTTTCCACAAACATTCAAGCACATATTTAATCTCTATGTTGGAATATGACAAAGTGGAGCTAGGTGGGATGTACAAGAAATACTTGGGCCAGGAATGGATTTTCTGAGAAAAGATCAGTTATCCAAGCCCCGATGGCTTTGCCCCTTGCACGCGGAGCTCTCAGCCTGTGGTGTGCTGCGTGCCCTGGAGTCTTTCCCGTCTCTTCTCTGAAGACTCTCACCAAACTCAGCTCCAGGACTTGGAGCCTCACATCTTGGATCACAAATGATGAGTCCTTCATTTCTTGTAAGTAACCCCCTTGCATGCATGATAAAAAATCCGGAAATAAACAAGACACCATTCAAAATAACCGACACATGGGGTAAATGAACGTGTATGAAACTATTTATTGCTATGTCTTTGAAAAGAAAACAAATCTGAACAGTTGACTTCCTCTGCAGGTGGCATTTCCCATGGGCCTTTCCTAGACGGCAGCATTCCTAATTGCTCGGGTTTGCAACACAGTCACTGAGAGGGTGTTTACCTTGTAGGCTGCTCCCAGTGTCTCCTGTGCCAGCTTAAGTGGTTTATCATTTGCCTATAAATGTTTACTTTCTGCCTCTGTATTCTTGGTGACAACATTTCTCCAGATGGTCAGGTTGGTAAAAAGTTACCTATCAGATACCACATTCATTTTCAATTTTATTTATTCTATTCTTCATAGGAATACATGAATCATTCTATTTTAACTGCCTGTGGGAGAAAGAAACACATAAGTGATAGGTTTTCAATAGAGATTTGACTTGACAACTATGTGTTTGATGAAGCACATTAAGCAGCTTTTCTCTTGTGTATTTAAAAGGTGTAGATGAGCACTATGTCTTACCATATTTACGCCCAATAAAACATATGCCAAAACACAAGTCCCCTAAGGGAAAGAAAAATGAAAAACAAAATGTAGCGAAGATAAAACATGGCCAAGTCTAAAGATAAGCTGTGGATCCTGGATTCATTAGACTTCAGGCAGTAGAAGTGAAATTGTTAAACTGAGGAAATTATTATTGCTATATATTTGCTCTGAAGTGATCTTACTTTTGTTGTTCCATTGCTTTACCACATAATGGTGCAGTATAAGAGAACAGAGTGAGGGAATGTCTGCCCTGGACGGTGAGGGAATCCTGAAAATGACCCGAGCATCACACCACTACCTTCAATGAAGAGCTCGCACGCTCTGAGCCACACAGCAGCTGCTCCAGGTACCCTCTGATCTTCCTTTTGTTGCAAAATCTACGAACCAATCACTACTGTTATTGCACAATAATTTACCTTTTGGGAGTAGTAAAAATTCCATGTTTTATGACTTTCTTTGTGTTGGACCTTCTTTGTGATGACATAGTCATCTCATTTCAAATAAGAGTTTCACTGTCTCTAGTTTTTGAAAGATAAACAAAGTAAAACAATTCATCATTTTGCAGTATAACAATAGAAGCACAAACTGTTCCTTTCTGTAGCTGATTACATTTCATCTTGCCCTTTTAAATGGGGTTGGCTCTAATATCTCTATTATTAGTATTATTATTATATTCTCTTGAAAACATTAAAAAAATCAAAAGTAACAGGTACAAGGAAAACAAGTTTTATTGAAAGATATAATGTTTAATTGTTTGATCAGTTTTGTATGCCTATATCTGGCAATCTGACAAACAAATTTGGTAATTAACAACCATTGTTAATTTTCTATTTTTGTTTTGAAATTCTGTTGTTTTATGATGCTTTACTGCTGCTTTTGTTCTTGGTATTTGTTGTTGTCTATTTTTTCTCTTTAAAAGCAAAAAGCAACCTCCACTACCAACAACAACAGCAAACAGTTCTGACAGGCACAGACTTGGGGTCTATATTTAATACTAATTTAGGTATAAATTTAGCTTCATTTCAGGTTTTTCAGCCTGTACATGAGCCTTCTCTGAGGCAGCCTATCTAACTATTAGCTTTTATTTTATCTTATACTGTCTGCAGCATTTTTCCTGCTAGTTGAGTTTTTAGCAATTCCCTCAAGACTCTGGTCTACGCGTTGCACTTGGTAAATGTTCCTCTATCCTTCTGCAAATGTTCTTTCCAAGTTCCCTGAGGGAAAGCCTGCAGATCATTGTTATGCTGGCCCCCTCTGCTTCACTGTACTAATGAAGCTTAGCTTCTTTCCTGCTCTCTGCCTTTTCCGTTGTTCGAGCAGGGAGGGCATGTGGGTGTGGACCAGTAAATTGTTATGTGAAAAAGTGCCTGGATGAAGGTTAGACTTGGCCTGGAGAAAACCATTTGTCCTAGATATGGCATTTAAGCTTTGAAAGGTGTGACACAAGTGCTGTCTTTTCTCCTAAATCCATTGCTCTGCTAAGCTGTTTCAGGCTGTTAGGCATGGACTTAGCTCTCTGTTGTGTCAACCATGAACATTCATTGAGGCTACTGTAATCTTGTTCACCTCTGTGCTATCCACATTCAGGTACAGAGACACACACACCCACCTAATTTTCGAGTTTAGTGGGGAGAGTAAATGTAACAAAGTTTTTCACCCACAAATCCTCATAGTTAAACTCCACTCCATATATTTTGTATCTGTAAGTAATTAGATAAAACCTGAAGGTTTTCCATTATTATATGATAGCAATATACTTTCCCCAATATTTGTGAACATTATAGAAGGTGCTAGTGTTTTCTTAGTAATAAAATTAGTAAAATGCTTTCAGGATAAGTTTGAACATTGCATTCTCCACAGGATAAAAATTTGCAAAATATAGAGAATCGAGGTCAGAAGTCTTACAGTACTGCAAAATGTGTCAATCCTTTCACTCTATTTGATTCTTCTTTATAAAACTGGAAGATTAGATAGATTTCCCTTCTACAAGTATTTCTAATGTATTTATTAGGTTTATTTTCCCACAGGTACCAGTCCTAAAGACAGAATTATGGAAATGCTGAATTTCACTGATGTGACAGAATTTATTCTTTTGGGGCTAACCAGCCATTGGGAGTGGCAAGTGCTCTTCTTCATCATATTTCTCGTGGTCTATGTCGTCACAGTTGTGGGCAACATTGGCATGATTGTGTTAATTAAGGTCAGTCCACAGCTCAACAGTCCCATGTACTTTTTTCTGAGCCATCTGTCATTTGTTGATGTGTGGTTTTCATCCAATGTCACTCCTAAGATGTTAGAAAACCTGTTATCAAAGACAAAAACTATTTCTTATGCTGGTTGCTTGGTCCAGTGTTTCTTTTTCATAGCCCTTGTCCACGTGGAAATTTTTATTCTTGCTGTGATGGCCTTTGACAGATACATGGCCATTGGCAACCCTCTGCTCTATGGAAGCAAAATGTCAAGGGCTGTGTGTGTTCGCCTGATTTCTTTCCCTTATGTATATGGGTTTCTGACAAGTCTGGCAGCAACACTGTGGACATACGGCTTGTACTTTTGTGGAAAAATTGAGATCAACCATTTCTACTGTGCAGATCCACCTCTCATAAAAATGGCCTGCGCTGGGACCACTGTTAAAGAATACACCATGCGCGCCTTGGCAGGGCTCAACTTCTTGTACTCCTTACTGGTCATCATTGTCTCCTACATATTCATCCTCATTGCCATCCTCAGAATGCACTCGGCAGAGGGAAGGAAGAAAGCCTTTTCAACATGTGGGTCTCACTTGATGGCTGTCACCATATTCTATGGGACGCTGTTCTTCATGTACCTCAGGAGCCCCACGGAGGAGTCTGTGGAGCAGGGCAAGATGGTGGCCGTGTTCTACACCACGGTGATTCCTATGCTGAACCCCATGATCTACAGCCTGAGGAACAAGGACGTGAAGGAGGCGGCACACAAAGCGGTCAGCAGAATAGTTATGACTAAGTAGATCTTAATCTGAGGATTCAAGCCCTCCTCGACAGCAGGTTGGAGATGTGGTTTCAGCTACGTCTGAGGAAATGTGTTATTTGTGTTTTAGTGAGTAGACAGTATTAGTTGGAGAGGGAATAGTTGCTCAGAAATGAAGTGGCTGTAACTGGGATTCTGGATTCTGAAATCTGTGATGGGGAAAACACGCTGATACCATCCATCGATTTTGTCTTCCACATATGGTTTAATTCAATCATTTGATTTGTAATCTGAACAGCCTTTTCAAGAGTCCTTGAGATTTTCTCAAGATTCCTCTGGTTTACATGCTGCATTTAAAAGATCTGTCCTGGTCCTTTTTTGCACTTAGCAGACTGGTTCATGATTATACAGTGTTTTTTTTTTTAATTTATTTTTTATTTTATTGAAGTACAAATATCAATCAGACAGCATTAAGACACCTTAACAAGACAGATTCGATAAATTAATACATTGCAAACTGTTTTCATACTGTTTTAGTATCGTACAAGGTGTATACATGATATTATACTTACAGACATTATTATAGCAGATGTCTCTTATAAGTAAATTAAGAGTGTAGCTGTTTACTTATCTTATTTCTTATACATGAATTATATAAAATATTCAATAATTGTTTTCCTAGTTGATGACCATAGAACTAGAAGCCGACATAATATCCTGTCCAACCAGCAGTAGTACAAATCTTGCCTCTCATAGGATTATCTAGAAGCACCGCGTTATCTATACCAACTGTACTGTCTATACACACACATCATGATTTTTTCTTTCTATACCCCTTCCTTTGTCTACACCTGTCAAAGGTGGGCACTCCATTGTCATTCAACTAACTTAGGTGCTTGAACTCTACAACAAAATCCAACACAGTCCAGCATCCCACAACAATAGTGAGTTATTCAAAGAAGTTGTCAACCACAGCCATTTACAGCTCAGCTTAATATTATGGCCCCACGATGTATACTTC
>PVKA01016712.1:0-47338 GCA_004027165.1 Ctenomys sociabilis | reverse complement strand
AAAAAAAAAAAAAAAAAAAAAAAAAAAAAAAAAAAAAAAAAAAAAAAAAAAAAAAAAAAAAAAAAAAAAAAAAAAAAAAAAAAAAAAAAAAAAAAAAACACAGACTTTCAATGGTTTATACCACCACGAATACTCCCAGCATTCCAAAGGGGTAAATATCCCAGAACGCATCCTCTCCACCTTCAGGGCACAGGGTGGGTCACATCTCTGGAACCTTTACGATCATGACAGTGCCACAGAATGACCACCAGATGGCAGCATAGGCCACCTTTTTCCAGGAGAGACCTGGCTGGCTTGAAGGGAGAGTCTTACCGCAGGGGACTATCCAAAGGGCCCCAGCTAATGGAGACAGGAGCCCAGAGCTCCACCTGCCCTCTCTTAATTGTAATTTCTTCCCTGGTCTTTCACTCACCCCCGGCCCTCCCATAGCTTTGGTTTATAAACATATTTTAGAGGCAACATCTTTTTTTTAAATAAACAAAAGCCTAAGAAGCCATCTCCATCCTGGCCAACTCTGTATTAAACAGAACAGGACTGCAGTTCCCTGCACCAACTTGAGAGGAAGCCTCCCAAGGCCACACAGAGGATAAAATCCAGGCCTTCACCTTTACTCCCAGCCTCTGCAAGCCCACCAGCGGCTGTACCCCTCACTCACTCTCTACCTGGACCACGTGTCTGTCCCCACCCCAAATTCTCCTAGGGGAATGCCTACCCCACTCACTCCTATGGGTTGACTAGCCCCTTCATGTCAGGTCCTTCGTGACCTCCCCAAGGAAGTCCTGTCTAATGCCTCTGGTGAAAAGAATCAGTCCCCACCTCCACCAGCACACACACACACACACACACACACACACACACGCCACTGGCACCTGACACTTCCTGCCCTGCCAGGTCTGCCCAAGCTCAGGCAAGGACAGTGCAAAGTGCAAATGGAAAGCCTCTCATTCTAACATTAACAAGTTCAAGACAATGACAGAAGAACATTAAGCCAGTCCTGGTCACACACCCAAAAGCCACCCTCAAACTTTGCACATCACACAAGGGAACTGGAATCCGCCAACCTACACCCACTAGGAGGCTCTTTCAGTGAAGAGGACAGTCACTTCTTCTTTACACAAGGTCACTTTGTCAGTCAAGCTACATACTAGCCAGGCTACATCGTCTCAGCGATGGGACTTATGCTTTACTCCCTAAGATGTCTGGCCAGCAGGCACCCTGCCCTATGCCCTAAGACTTCAGGATCCTGCCAGGAACACTGCTTCCAGGTTGCTGAGCAAAAAAATGAACACAAGCAATTAGAGACCTGGGATTAGAGTACACCGAGCACACAATTGAGGTTATGAATATCTGATGAAGGAATGGGCCCAGATCAGACAGCTAAGTAACAGCGTTGTAGAATTACAGCACTGAATAAAACTAAAAAGTCATCAAATTGAAGTTTCTAAACTGTGTTCACAGGCTGGCCATGGTGGCAGACACCTGTAATCCCAGCACACAGGAAGCTGAGGCAGGAGGGTCACTGCAAGTTTAAGGCTAGCCTGGGCTACAAAATGAGTTCAAGGCCAGCCTGAACTTCACAGTGAAACTCTATCTCAAGAAGACTACAAAATAAAACAAAACAAATTGTTCAAAGCTTGTTCACCCTTTATCTCTTGAGTACTGAGCTGCCCATATAAGCCTTTATTGAGATGAATTCTACCTCAGAAAGAGCAAAAGCCTTACCCAGAGCCACACCACAGAGATTGCACATCCCGATATCTGGGCTCCCCTCTGTTCTGATTTCCCATTCTTGGGGATGTGAAACTCCAGTTTCCAGTGCTCATGGTAGGGCAAAGAAGGAGGGCAAAAGAGGAGGATCTGGGACATGAGGTCAGAGGTCAGCCTAGAGAGCCCTGATCAGAGCCAGAAGCTGCCGAATGCACGCGGAAGCATGAGCACTAGAAACTGGTTTCATATCCCCAAGAATGAGAAATCAGAACAGAGGGGAGCCTGGGATCAGGATGTCAGATCTCAGTACAGAGCAAGCAGCTGCAAGGTCAGGTTCCAAGTTCAGAGGCCAGAGAAGGGGGCTCCAAAAGGCTATGTTCATTCAGTCCCTATTTACTGAGCACCTGCTGTGCGCAAGGCCCAATTCCACTCCTGATGAGCAGGGAAGTTGCCACCCTCATGAGCCTCAGATGAGTAGAGTGGGAACAGCAAACAAGTGTTATTATAAGAGAACAAATAAACCAACCAGCTAGAGATAAAGTGGTAGGGAGAAAAGGAAGCCGGCTAAGGAGGGACTGCGAGTAGGTGGGCTAGAGCCTAGGGTGGTCAGGGAGAGTATCCCTGCGGAAGAGACATTTGAACTGAGCTCTGCAAGTGCCAGGGCCAGCTGCCTGGGCGCCTGCGGACTCACTGCACAGGAGAAGGTGGTGCCCTAGGCAGGAAGTCTGGACCCCTGTAACCGTATCCCCAGGAAGGAGGAAGCCAGGAAGGTGCTTTCAGCAGTTGTATTCATCAAGGCCACGCTCTAACCCTCAGGCAGCAGCAGAGGCTCCTCAGGGCCCATCCACTGCGGGCTGTCTGGGGAGGGGACAAGGGAGGCCAGCCGGACTGTGGTCCAGAAAGGGCCCTGGATTCCCTTCCAGACAATAAATGCTTCCAGGCTCCTGGGGAGCACAGTGCAGGTCACAGCTGCATCTGATCTCAATTACCCCCTCCCCGGTGTAGGGTTCCCCAGGCCTGAGGGGGTGGGCAGGGATTGTGGGGAGGCAGTTTCTCCACAGTTTCCTGGTCTGGCTGGGGAAAGCGCCTCAGGACAGGTCCCCAGGGCTTTAGCAAGAAGGAAGAAGGTGCCCCCTCAGCAAGAGGTCTCTGGGTAGATCAGGGACAATGACGGTGCCACTCCACTTCTCTGGGCCCATGGGATAGTGAAGATTCAACTCCCCACCACCACCCCTATCCACAGGGGTCCAGTCTAAAGCTCCTTGCTGGGGTCTGGGCTGGAATAGAGTTGCTAATCCCTTAATTTTTCCTGCCTTGATTAGGTCTTAAATATATCCCTGCCCCAAATTATGGGGCCAGCACGGTGGAGATTAACATCTCCCAAAATAGACCAAGGTCCAGCCTTGGGTCCTCAGCCGGCTTGGCCAAGGCAGTGACCTCTCTGGACCTGGCTTGCTCAGGGCCGCCCACCTGCCAAGGGAATGGGCCAGAGACCCCAGGCCAGAGCCATTCCACCAGTTTTATAGTCCACACGACCACACAGAGGGCTGCACTTCTAAGCGCTGCGAGAAAGTCCTGAATTTGTAAAAATGCTGCTTAATGAGGGTTTTGTAAGTGGCCTCTGTGGCCTTCCAGACCTGTTTTGCAGTGCCTGGAAAGTCCCATCCAGGTTTCGGCCCTCTTCCACCACCACGAGCACTACCCCCAGCAAGCAAGCAGCCCCTGTTCGAGGGCCTCCCCACCCAGGAGAGGTGCAACAATAACAAGAACCTTTTCCCTTGAAACATGGCTTCACCCCTTGCGGTGATGTTGCTGTTTCGCGTTATGACTGAGCCCAATGCAGTTTCACACTGGCCTTGAATTCACTATGCAACACGGGCTGGTCTCGAACTCTCACTACCACGTCAGGCCCCACCCACAGGATCAAGGTCAGCTTCTGAGTAGGGTGCAAGCGAGGAGAACCTAGGAGGAGTAGGGCGGGGATAGGCACCCGGCTTCCCCGGGCTGGGTGTTCCTGGCTCCGGAGGCGGCGAGCTGGGATTCGAACCCAGCCTGCAGTGCTGCTGGGCGCGGCCGCTCCACCTTCCCGGGCGCGGACCGGGAGCGGATGCCGGGGTCAGCGGAGCGCGGGCCGCGCTTCCTCGGGGGCGCAGGCTGCTGGCCGCCTGGCCGCTCGCGGGCGCTGCGTTCTCCTTTCAAGTCCGAGCGGGGCCGGGAACTCCCTGCCGGGCCGCGGCCCGAACAATGCGCCGCTTCCTGCCGCCCGCCCTGCCGCGGCCGCTCGCTCCCCGCCCTGCGGCCGCCGGGAAGTGCCCGGGCCAGGTCGGCCGGCCGCTCGGGTACACCGGGTCGAGCCCCGGGAGGCCAGCGGGGAGGGGTCTGGGTTGCAGACGATCGCTGGCCCGCGGCTGCGAGGCGTCCACCTTTTAAATATGCAGGGAGGGTACAGTTGTCTAAACCACCCTGAAAAACGTGAAACACTGTACCGTGCATTTCTGCTGGTCTATGGAGAGAAGCATTTAATGCTTTGTTTCGTCTCCTTTTTTCAGTTGTTTGTACTTTTTCTCTTAATTCTTATACTTTTTTTTTTTCTTTCAATTTTAGGTGCACATATCTGAAATATGAATAACTGGTTGGAAGACAACACTGTATATGACAACAAATTCTATGGGATTTATATTACTTTCAGTGAAATTCTATATCATTTGTAAATTTTTCTGTTTTAATTCTAATTTGTACCTTTTTTTTTTTTTTTTTTTTTTGGCAGCTCAGCCCACCCTGAGGGTGGGGCTGGTATGGCAGGTGGTACAGGGGACTGAACCTAGGTTCCCTGAGGCTGACTAAGCAAGCCTAAGCAGGCGCTTTAGACCGCTGAGCTATCTTGCTGGTTCCCTCTAATTTGTGCTTTTGTTTGTTTTGTTTTTGGTGGAACTGGGGATTGAACTCAGGCCCTTGCACTTGCCAGGGAAGCACTTATTCCACTGAGCCATCTCCCCGGCCTAATTTGTACTTTTTAAAAAATAGAAATTAATTAAAATTTTAAAAATGCAGGGAGGGGATGTGCCTGTGATCCTAGCTACTGAGGTTGAGGCAGGAGGATTCCAGGCCATCAGGGCAACTGAGCAACACCCTGTTTCAAAGCTTCAAAGCAAAAACTAGAAAGGGCTGAAAATGGAACTCCACGGTAGAGCTCCTGCCGACATGCACAAGGCTGCAGGCTGGCTCTTTGGTGTTGCTATGACAAAATACTACCATGCTCAGAGCACTGTTTTAAATCAAGGCTGGTGCGATGTCTGTAATCCCAGAACTGCAGGAGACTCAGGCAAGCGGACCACAAGTGGGAGCTCAACCTGGGTCATTCAGTGACTTCCTGAGACCCTGTCTCAAAGTGGAAAAAAATTAGACTCCGTCCTCAGTACACATATACACATGCACACACCCACACACCCACACCCACACACAGATAATTGGGCTTTTGCACGCTGCCAGCACCTGTGCTAGACACGGGAATCACAGGGAAATCAGCAGTGAACAAAACTGAAAGGCCTTTGACCCCAAGGCCTATGTTACATGAAGAAGCAATAACTTGAAGACTGGCACTGGGAGTTGGAGCTGTCTAAATAGGGTGGTTATTGATATTTTAATTAAGCATGATGAAGAGGACACATAGAACATGAATCACAAATAGGTACACTTCAGTATACTCGTATAACCTGAAGTACGAGCATTACACAAATGTTTGCACCACTGTGCCTGTATATAGTGTGTGTGTGTGTCATACGTGAGATATGTGTATTTCTCAATAGATAAACTCATAGCATGTATCTTCCTCATGAGACCAAATGCATGCATGGTTCACAGTATTTGTATATCCCCCATGTGTATACCTGGATGTTCTAGGCGTCACCTCTGTGCTCACACCCACATAAGTATGGCTCAGGCTAATTTCCCACACATTTTGCTGATGCTCTTTTTAATGTCCTGCATACATGCATTATGTGCTGTAACAGCAATTCCCTTCAGTGGGTTCGCACTGTATGTGCCAGAGACCGTGCTAGGGGCATTTGTGGTGTGCACATACATCTGTAGTCGAGCGCTGTCATGCACTCCTCAGGACACACCTATGCAAAAGGTATCCTGTTCAGCCTGGCAGTAGAAAAGCCACACTGCACTCAGACTGCTTGGGTTTGAATACTGCTTTCCCTTACCAAGGCTGCTGAGAGCCTGTCTCCCCACTGGCCTCGTACTTGCTGTTCGGTTAGCTGTAAAGTGAACAAGATGGGCCCGTGCTGCCAAAGGCATCAGTAAGTGCGCAGTGGATATGAGCTGATGTTATCAACCAGTTTGCAGGCCAGAAAGAGGAGAGGTTAAATGATTGCTGAGGGTCACAGAAGCTGTCAGTAGATGCAGCAGGCCTACATCTGGGCCAGTGCAGGAGCTTGCACCCCAGAGCACCCGGTGGGGGCAAGTCACACATATCCCCCAAGCACCTTCCATGCACACCTGGCCCTGCTGTGCGCACATAGCTATGCAGGTATTATGAGCACACAGCACGTACCCGTGAGCCTCTGTGTACCTCTTTGATGGACTGGCTGCTCATGGCTCAGGTAGACACACCCCTGTGCCACATATTCATACCAGTGCGCTCATACCCTGCATACCTGCATCCACACATGCACTTCACCTGTGGGGTGTGCACACCACACACAGCTTCTGTGTGTGTCACTTACCCCCACCAATGTATACTTTCCTTGTATCATTTACCTGTAACCTTTGAACACACTTCACACACCCAGCATGTGGCATGTGTGTGCCTGTTTCCCTGACCACCCCATATGGGCAGCTTCCTAGCCTTCACGTGTCCAGCAGGGGACAGAGAGGCAGAACCTAGACCCCCATCACCGGGGAGAGGAGTTGGCGAGTTGGCCCCTGGATTCACAGCCGGTGACCAGGAAATTATAGTCGACACCAGACCAAAGCGGCCTCTTCTCGGGCCAGGTAATCAGGCCTCTCCCGGATTCGGCCTGACAGTTTAAATGTTGTAATTCCGCTGCCAGGGCCCTGCTGCTCCCCTGGTCGGGTCTCAGCCTAGGCTCTAGCCCGTTGTCATAATTAGACCCACGTTTTCATTACCCTGAGATTAGACAGGTCCCCTCCGGCTGGCCGGAAGAAGCCCACAGCTGCTAGGAACCTTCCCCTGCACGAACCAATGCATTTACCTGATTATAGAGTTTATTTTATAGCAATTGCTCCAGAGCCCTGGAGGCCTCCTTCACCCCACCTCCGCCCCCCAGGCCTCACAGGCCTCCATGAGCTCAGGACAAGTGGCTTCAGCCTAGTGTACTAACACTCCCTCTCCAGGCTCCCAACTGCAAAATCCTCCTGCACAAACTGGGGCCCCTTCTTAAAAATCATTTAAAGAATTTGGAGAGGCAAGGAAAAGCATTTGAAACGTCATCTCCTAGATGCATATGGGTTTCCTAAGAAGATCTTCCTTTTGAAGCTGTGTTTCATTTATTTATTCAACAAACACATATTCAGATAAAAGCAACACTACTGCTGGGTGATGGCATTTATTTATTCTATACCAGCCATGTAAACATGCCCTGAGCCACTGCCCTGCTAGAGACCAGAGTCCAGAGGAGAGAGCCCCAGCTTTCATTGTGTATGATGTATGCTTGTGCTGGAGGTACAATCATACCTCCAGGGGACTCAGAGGTGGGAAAAGGAGATGGAGGTGAGGACATTGAGGCAGAAGACACAGTGAGCACAGCAGCCTGCAGAGGAGGCCTGGTGTGTGCAAGGAGGGATCTGAGACAGGAGCCAGGCAGGCCGGGCTCCAACCATTCAGGGCCTCTACTGGGCTAAACAGTTTGCATTCCTCCTGAGGACCCGAGAACCATGAGAAGGTTGTGGCTGTGTTTGTAGGTTATTTTTTAGGGCCCAGGTCTCCCCAAGTTGCTGAGGCAGACTCAGGTAATTCCCTGCCTCGGCCTCCTGAACACTGGGACTACAGAGGTGTGCAGCTGCACCCCGCTTCCCTAGGGAGACTTAGAGCAAGGCAGGGACTCCTGCTGCAGCATGGGGCTTGGGCATTCACTGGGTGCAGGAACGCATCTCCTCATGCAGTGGCCCCACAAAGCAAGGACTGTAGGCCCACAGATCCTAATCTTCTCCCATGCCAAAGTTTGAAAACTTTTGGTGGCTGAGCAATAGATTTTTCCAGGGTCTGATACTCAAACTGAACTGAACTAAAGAGAAGATGTTCAGGTGTCTGGGGTTCACTACCTGGTGTTTACATTCACATTTTATTGAAAAACGAAACAAATGGGTTTGCTTATAGGACATGCCCAGACCCTAGCAGGAGGTCATGCAGTTAATGGGTTGGCTTTGGATTAGTTTTATAGGTAGAAAAATTCTAAATCCATCTGACTTCACAGGTTTTAGCATAGGGACCCTGAATTTATAGTCCCAATTTTATTTTCTTGTTTGGTTTTTGTCTCTGTTTTTTGTTGTTGTTGTTGTTTTGTTTGAGATGGGGCCTCACTATGAACTTCAGGCTGTCCTGGAGCCCCCTGTGTAGCCCAGGCTGACCTCAAACTCACAACAATCCTCCAGCTTCAAACTTCCTAGTACTGGGATTATAGGCATTCACCATGAGGCCTGGCCAGGCCCCACTGGGCGGCTGAAGAGACTGCTACACTCCAGGTGACACGGCTACACAGAACCAGGCAGTGGGCTTCAGGGTCTGATCACTCCCTGGCATCCTTCTGGCTTCTGATGTACTGAACTGAGGTCGAAGGGTGGGGTGAGGAGAAGGCCCCAGGGTGGAGCAGCTGGCATTGCCACCCAGCTCCTGCCCATGTCCATTCCTCTGCTCATTTCTTATAGAGGGAGCAAGGATGAGAAAGGGGCATCAGCGTAGCCCTGTCTTGCAGTAGAAAGGTAGCAGAACTACTGGCAGGAGGCCTGGGCCGGAGTCACCAGAACTTTACTTTTCAGGGCCTAGCAAGAGGAAGTCACAAACCTAGGCCAAGAGGCCCAGGCCCCAGCCCCAGGCAGTGCAGCCACCATGCTCAGAACCAGGGATGCAGTCTCCGTCTCGCTCCTGCCACTGGGCTGTCTCCCTGCCCAGGTCCCACTCTTCCCAGGAAGCCTCCCAATCCATCTTCTTGATAATTAGGCCCTGCAACAACATCTTGCTTACCTCCCTTCACAAACCGGAAGTGTCTTGAAGCCATTTCATACATACAGCTCCCTGCCCCGAGATGTGGGATCTCCCTGTGCACAACTGAGTGGTACAAGAGGCTGAGAACCAGCTCTGCAGTGAGTTAGACCAGGGCTCAAATCCTGGCTGGGACAGTCACTAGCTGAGTCACGGGACAGTCATTCTCTGGCTGGGTCTCACTGTGCACATCTCCAATGCGGGACTAATGCAGGCCTCTCTCTTGTGGAGACCAGCTGTGGCCATGTTTGTGGAGGGCCTGGAACAAGGCTGTGCTCAGGGTAGTTGATGCTGTGGTCCCTCTGAGCCACCGGCTACGTTGTCAGCGCTCGGTAAAGTCCTCTGATAAGTCCTTTCCCTGAAACAAAGGATGCTTCATCAGAAACCAGACAAGCCCCATGCCAGACCTCCAGTCTACAGGACCTAGGGCCCGGCCTCCTCTGCAAAGCTTCCTTACCATGTGCACAGAGCCCTAAGGGCTCCCTGTCACCTCTCCAGGCATTTCACTTCCACACCCTTTCTTGTGCCATTCCTGACACCCGGCAGTCCCCCTCCCTGCCCCCATGGTGTATGTCTACATTCCATATGCTTCTTACTCACTCACCTATTGCCATGAATGCCCTGATGCACGTTTGAATGCTTGCTTTGCACCCACCTCTGCACCAGGTACTTTTACTCTGTCAGTCCTCCTGGCAGCTTTGCAAAGGAAGGAGTGCTGTCTGAATTTCACAGGGGAGGGCGCTGAGCTCAGAGAGGTGAAGTCACTTGCTTGTGATGACCCAGAGCAGGGATCTGGCATGGGCCCATCAGCCTCCAGAGCCCAGTTCTGTTCTCTCCAGCCTGCGCACACCACAGCACTGCCCAGGATGCAGGCCTGCTAGGGGAAGCAGCCCTCTATGCCTGGTTGGCAAAGGGGAGGAGGAAGGGAAGGTGGGTCAGGACCCACTTGAAATTGGATTGGGGAACAGGTTCATTCTGTCAGGAGGGCCTAAAGGTGAGGGATGCAGGAGGGGAGCTTCCCTAGGGGAGCCTGCCACATGCAACAATCAGCTTGGACCCAGCTGAAGACAGGAGCCTGGAGAGGGTAACCCAATCTACCCAAGGAGCCCTCCACTCCACACCATGCCCCCTGGCTCCCAGCCTTCTGTTGCAGGCCCATGGGAGAACAGGTCTGAGGTAAATAAGATGGGCCACTCCCCTGCTGTCCTTCACTGGGAGGCAAGATGGCCAGGCCAACACAGGGCGCAGCAGGTAGGCTCAGAAGAGAGCAGAAGCAAGCCCTGCCCCAGACGCTCCTGCCGGGGCCCAGAGCTCTAATGGGGGCTTCCCTGGGCCTCACATCCCCTGTTTCTCACGGAGGCCGGCTCTGGCAACACATACAGCAGAGAGCAAAGGAGCAGATGCAACCTGGCAAAGGGATCTGGCCACGAGGCAGACAGATGGAATGAGGGCCACAGAGGCAGGGGGAGAAAAGGGGACAGAAAAACGCACTCACAAGGAGCCTGGGAAGGTGGAGGAAAAGCAGAAAGCCAGGTGGGCAGCAAGGGGTGGGTCCAGCTGGCTGGGGAAGAAGGACTCTGTGCTCCACCCAGGTCAAAAGGGTGAGACAGTGCTGCTCAGAGGCAACCAGAGGAACAGGGAAGCAGTCTCAGACCACATAAGGGGGCTGGCATCAATTCTGTGCAACTCCTCTAGCCCTCTCTGGACCTCAGTAGTCCCACTGGCAAAAGAGGAGCCTCCAGCTTGAATTCAGATTCCTGAGTCTTTACAACACCAATCTGGGAGTCAAGGGCAGGGATAGGAGGGAGCTTGAGCCTGGGGCTCAGCACGCAATGGCATCATTCACGGAAGCTGTTATGCTCCATCCTCCTCAGGGCTCCATAGTGTCCACTATGGAGATGACAGCTGATCCTTCTAGATGGGTCCGTGGTGACTTGTATGCCCACAGCTCTCTCCCGAGGCTCTGCACCCTCCACTGTCTGTGCTGTATCCGCTTTCACATTTGGGGATTTCATGAAGAAGCAACTGGAGGATGTGATGCCAAGTGCACAGCCCCTGGCTCTGGCCGCTTAGAGCTCTAAAGCTACCTCTGAGGGAGTGTCAGGTGCACAGCTGAGT
Source organism: Ctenomys sociabilis (assembly GCA_004027165.1). Lineage (NCBI taxonomy): Eukaryota > Metazoa > Chordata > Mammalia > Rodentia > Ctenomyidae > Ctenomys > Ctenomys sociabilis. The sequence goes on along the minus strand of PVKA01016712.1, from coordinate 36,288 downwards.
CCCCTCCCTCCCCCAGCGCCTCCAGCCTTGTGTCCTCTGTTGGGTCCAGGCTGGATTAACATAAGACCTGTGACAGCCACCAGGAGGATGGCAGATAGGACGCTGCAGCCTGAGTTCAGGAGGAGAAGCTGCAGCTCTCAGGCAGACCACAGCAGGACACAGTCACCACTGCTGATCTAAGGGTTGTCATGAGACATAGGGCACAGGATCAGGGCTGGGGAGGAATGTCTCCAGAACCACCGTAAGTGTCTTCTCCCAGGGAAGGGGTTCTTCGCCCATGGAAGAGAACAAGCAGTTGCATTCAAAAAATAACGGTCTAGGAGCCTTTTGAGGAGCCAGGGAGATGGCTCAGTGGAATAAGCACTTCCCTGGCAAGCGCAAGGGCCTGAGTTCAATCCCTGGTTCCGCAAAAAAAAAAAAAAAAAAAAAAAAAATCAGATAGGAGCCTTCTGAGGTGCACTCCTGAGAATATCTTGCCCAGCTACTCACAAAAGAGAGAAATCAAGATGTCAGGACAACTGTCCCAGGCTCCAAATTTCCTCTTCTGTCTTAGCTGGCTGTTGACTTTTTTGGCTGATTGCCCTCCTAAGCCTTCATAAAGAGTAACAGTGATGCCTGAGACAATAATGGCAGTGCGATCACCACCAGCATCCTTCGTGGCAGAGAAGCATGGTGCAGGAATTCAGCGTGTGGCCCCATCCATTGCTAAAACATTGAAACTCATCTCTATCAGTTGTTAAACACTCACAGTCCAAGCATCTTGAACACATCCCCTCCAGCCCAAGCTGCCAGCCCAGAATGCCATGTTCCTTTCTCTGCCCAGAGAGGCAGGTTGCTCCACTCACCCAGAGCACCCAGAGGGACACCATCCCAAACGGGGAGCCTGGTTTGAGCCACAGAGGCTGCCCACTGAGGGCCACCCTTTCCTCGGGGCCTCTCTTCCAATGCCTGAGCAATCAAGGCTGGCTGCCTCCCTGGGCCGGTGTGAGTGCCCGCCTCCTCCCGGCCCTCTCCAGGCTGCAAACCTAGCTCATTTGCATGTGGATCGCGCCTGCCACCATGGGTGCTGGGGTCAATTGAAACTCAAGAAAAGAGAAGAAATTTATGCAAAACTGTTGATTGCATTTGTATGTAATGAAATCATCCAATATTCATCTGACTATAGAATCTAATCTGAGAAGAGAACTGAAGGACATGAGTGTCACTGCAAAACCGTAATGAGCCACTGTAGTGATTAAAAAAGCTCTTGAGCCTTCTGAAAATCCAGGCAGAAATAGCGTCTAATCAGCTCTGAATACAGGAGGCGAGATTGGGCTGGCACGCTGCGCACGGCCCGCCGCGGCGCTGGGGGTGCGTGGTAAACCCGGGCGGCCACAGTCTGTGGGTGCCAATCGCCTGGCCACAATCAGCCGAGGCCTCAGTGCAAAAGCAATTGCTGCCTCTCGCCACGCAAAAAGAACTCAATCACAGCTGCAGTGAAGAGCAGCCCGAGACTTCCATGCTCACCGCACCAGCAGCTCCTCCTGGGTGTCTTGCTCCAGCGGGGAGGAAGGGAGGGCTTAAGGAAGTGAGACTGCCACACCTGGACACACAGGGAGGGGGGCTTCTGGCCAGGGTTTTTTTTTTATGAGCCCTGGCTACCGCTGAAATGTCACCTCCTCGCAGAGGCATCTCCTGACCACCCTGTTTCCATTTTCATCACTATCCCCCATTTTCTAACCCTTTACCCTACCTTTGCTTTCCTTTATGGAGCTCAGCTAAGTGTACTTGGTGTTTAGCCTTATGACTTTATGTTTAAAGTCTGCCGCTCCCAGGAGACTGTGTGCTCCATGTGATCAGAGACTGCAGAACATTGGCTCAGCCCCATGGAGGGTAGAGAACCACACTGGAGGCTCAGGGGATGCTCAACATGCAGGGATTACGATGCTCAAATGTGTGTCAGACGGATGCATCTGTTTCAGTGAGCAGCCACGTAGATTCATCTGTTCACTGGACAAATGCTTGGGAAGGGCTGTTCTGGGCACAGGCTGTGCCACGGCAAATGAGAGGCCAGTCCTCCCGATGTGCATGGCCTGGACAGGAGACAGCTATTAAAAGACACTGTCTATAATCAATGGAACAACAGGAGGTCAGGGAAGGCTGCCGAGGGCAGTCGGGAGCTGAAGGATGCGGAGGAGGCCAGAAAGGTCTGGAGTGTTCCAGGCAGAGAAAACAGAATGAGCAAAGTCTCTGAAGTACCAGACACATGTGGGAAGCTGAGGGAAGCCAGCATAGCTGGAGCTGAAGCAAGAGAGAAGTTGGAGAGAGCAGGGACCAGAGAGACAGCTCAGGTGCAAGTCTGCCCTTAAGACCTTGAGGCAAAAATTTTGGACTTTTTCCTGGAGGCAGCAACAGTGGTACTGATGAGGAGCGGCGTAGTTTATGTTTTGAAGAGTTCCGCAAACCAAGATTGGAGCAGAGGGCCAGCACTAGAAAAAAAAGAGATCAATTAGGAGGCTATTGGTTCTGCAGGGAAGGGGAACCTCAGGCCCGTACCATTGCAAAGGCTGTGCTTGAAGATGATTAACGGGTCAGCAAGAGCCAGAGCAGAGGGAGGGAAACCAGGTAGGAGGCAGAAATCAGCCAGGCAGCCAGTCCCAGTTTCATTCCTGCACTCAACATTCCAGACGGCTCTGTGGGGAAGCTGCTCTTCCCCACATTCTAATTTATAGTTTCCAATCTGCTCTGGGCTTGGATGCCAACTTACCTGTTATTAACAAGGGTTCTAAGTTGGAGCCAGTGGGTTCTGAGAATCCGCAAGACTGTGGGTCAGGAGACCGCTGTTTTCAGCAAGGACTTTCTGACATCAAAGGGTCTTTGTGAGTCATTTGCCCCCTGTAGACCTTAAATTCATCACTACAAACAGGCAGTCAGACTAGATGATCCTTAAATTCCTCCCCTGCTCTCCCAGACCCTACAATTTTATGTCCCAACAAAGCAAAAAGACATCTCCAAGCCCAGTAGCTTTAAAATCGCAATGCAAGCGAGGTCTGCCCACTGTCTGCGAAGCCCCACTGGGCAGCAGGAAATGGTCAGGAAATCTGGGGTCAACACTCAGGTCTGCCACTCACTTCTGTTATCAGTGGACAAGTTCCTCTTCTCTTCGTGCCTCACTGTCCCCATCTGCATAGCAAGGGAGTTGCCCAGAGGTTGGGGGTAGCCAAAACTGCCCAGACCCACAAGAGATTTGGTGCCACCCTGCAGGCCAGATTGGAGTCCCGGGTCCAGCAGTTACTGTGTGCTGTGACCTTGAGCATGGCCGCCTGCCTTTGAGTCTCTCTTTCTCCATCTCTGAAATGAGGACAGTGAAATCTCAACCAGAGGGCTGTTAGGAGAATTAAATTAGATACTATAGCTCAAGGGGCAGCACCAAGTAAATGTTCCCGATGGCTGCCTGGATGTACCCACAGACCAGGAGTGGTTTGTTGTCCCTGCCCCACAGTGGCTCCATCTTGCTAGCAACCAGGACTCATTGGGGCTGGTGGAATCTGGGGTGTTTTTTTTTTTTTTTTTTTCCCCACCTGTAGCTTTGGGTAGAAAGGGTTGGGCTTGCTAACAATGCTGCCACAGCCAACCAATCAGCAATGGTGCAATTCCTGGGCCACAGCAAACACAGCCTCCTCTTTCTTCCTGGAACATTTCTGAACAGCAGCTGGGCCCCATCTCCATTCTAGAAGCCATGCTTGTCAGTCAGGAGCCCCACCCTTCCACCTGCCCTGTCCTGGTTCAGGGTCACTGATGCAAGGGAGATGTAACCTCAGCTCCCTTGGGTTCCACAGTGGTACAATGGAAGCACAAAGTTCTCACTCCTCAGGGTGCAAGTCTCTGCCTTCAAGGGGGCTGCCATCCACTCTGTGATCATCACAAGGGGAAGCACGGAAAAAAGTGCAGGGAGAGGCAGGGTGTGGTGGCGCACCCCAGCAATCCCAGCACCAGGGAGGCTGAAAACAGGCAGATCACTACACAGCAGTCCAAGCTGCATTGTGAGATCCTGTACCCAATATACATATAGCAGAGAGACCTGAGATCTTGGAACAAGGACAAAGAAAGGACCACATCAGAATGATGGGTGGGCTCCTGCTTGGAGGAAGACTTCTTACAGGAGGTAGCATTTAGGTTGGGGCTGGGGAGCTAGGACTCTATCCTCCCACTCAAAAAAAAAAAAAAAAACCCGCCAATCCTAAAAGCACAAGGGACATAAACACAAAACAAGGTAATAACCACTCCTATTTTTACAACTCAAAATTCACATTGGGTCAAGTTTTCATGCACTCATGTGCGCACACATGCATGCGCGCACACACACACACACACACACACACACACACTTGCTCATACGTGTATGATGACGTCCAGGAGCAGCTTAAATCTTCCACTCCCTAGTGGCAACTACAATTGTGAATTTAGCAAATATCCCTCATAGCTCCCTTTAAAAAATATTTGCCCTTCTTCGTAATTTTTTTTTTTTTCCTTTTAAAACCTTACAATGCAAAATAGGAATAACTTTAAAATAACTGCTCTGTTTGTATTACTCTTAAATGGCTTGCTTTCTCCACTGCCCATTTTGCTGGTGGGAGGTCCTATTCTATTATGGAAGTACTGAGGATTGAAGTCAGGGCTTTTATACTGAGCAACATCCTCAGTTTTTTGTTTTGTTTTGTTTTAACAGTATCCCTGGTTTGCCTAAGCTGAATTTGAATTTGTGATCCTTCTGCTGGGAGCTCTAGTCTTTTCTTCTTTTTCAGTGTGTGTGTGTGTGTGTGTGTGTGTGTGCTCTAGTCTTTTCTTCTTTTTCAGTGTGTGTGTGTGTGTGTGTGCTCTAGTCTTTTCTTCTTTTTCAGTGTGTGTGTGTGTGTGTGTGTGTGCGTGTGTGTGATACTGAGAAGTGAACTCCAGGCCTCAGGCTTGCCAGGTAGGGACTGTGCCACTGAGCTAAACTCCTAGCCCCAGGAGCTCTATGCTTGTTAAAATTATGGCCCTGGATCACCAGTATCTCACAGATGCACTGCATTTATTTAATATTAGAGACTGTGGCTCCCTAGATGACAACTGCATGACGTAATCAGGGTCGACATTCCAGGTAGAGGGAGTAGCAGGAGAAAGGTGCTGGGACAGGAAAGCTGGGAGGTGGCTGGAGCCTAGCATGTGCCTGGCAGGGGGCGTGGGGGAAGATTCCATGCCTTCCTCAGAATCTGGAGCTGGAACCCTGGACATCAGGGAGTGTGGGCCAAGGCCCCCCATTTTCGCGCATGGCCACCCTCAAAAATTCCACTTAGCCACTCTCCCATCCTCCCCCGGGAGGCTTCTGTCGCTCTTTCCATTAATTGTCTCATTAATGACCCACTGGGGTCAAGTACCCATTGTTCTCCAGGCCTAAGGCAGCCTCCCCAGCTTTCTCCTCCCCCCCCCGGGGGGGGGGATTGTAAATGTCTTTCCTTCCTCTGCTTTCCTTTGGCCCCAAGGCCTTATCTAGTCCCTGCAGCCCTGCAGCTTCCTCCACCCACACCCTGCACACTGGGACTGGGCTGCCTGATTCCCCCTCATTCCTGTCTCTGCCCACCTTACTCAGCCTGTGCTTATACGTAGATCTCTTTACATTTTTGTCAAAAACTTGTCTTTCTGGCTCTCAGGACTTTCTCCCCATGGCCTGCTCTCTTTATGGGTACCGGATGTCCCTATCTCTGTCCCTGCCATGGGTCTTGCTGCCTGTCTTCATAGGCCTCTTGCAGTCCCTCTATAAATGGCACTGTCTCTGTTACTGTCTCACTGTCACCATCTGTCTCTAGCCATCATCACCTCTCCAGCTGGGCCTCCACGTGAGGCTCTCTGGATGTGTGTGTGCCTGCTGGTATCTCTGCCTGTCTCCCTCTCTCTTCTCTGACTCTCCTCCCCTTACCATCCCCTCCTCCCTCTGGGGTCCTGGAACCTTCCTGATTGACTATTGTCCTGTTTCCAACCCCTGCCTTCCAGCCAACGCTGGCTCACCTACCGGGCCCAACACCCACATGGGTCAAACCGCCTCCCTCGGTTCTCTCTCCCTGTTTACAGCTCCAGCTTCCCCTGGATGACAGCCTCGGGGACAGCAGCAGCAAGAGGAGGCGTGAGGTCCCCAGTGCCCAGACTTTAGGATTCCTGATCAGTGGAAGTTAAAAAAATAAAATAAAACAAAACAGAATCCAGACATGATCAACTTTATTTTTCTAAGTAAAGATTTTTCTTAGATCACCAACTTATCATTTCATAATAAAAAGAATATTTTAGTGTCAAAACAAAAGCAGGAGAAACAAGATTAGGAATATACAATAATCTTAATTTTCATTTTAAAGACAAAGTTCATAAATTTAACAAAAACATTTTTATGTTGCTTTTTTTCAAACACATTAAAAGTTAATGATGGATGAAAATATCAGGCATTGGTCAGGCTCTCTTCCTTGTTAAAAACCATTGATCCTGCCCAAGAAGTGGAGTGACCTTTGCTGGTGGTAAAGAATGAAAGGGAGATGACCTGGAAGCTCTCCTTGGCCTCACGAGGCCCTTTCCAGCCCCACTGGTCTCTCAGCTAATGCTATCTGATGCCCAGGTAGCTATCAGGCAGTTTGAATGGCAGCTTGCCTACTAGGGCATCAGGCACCAGCCTCCCTAGGTTCCAAATCTTCCTGTGCCTGTCTGTGACAAAGTAATTTAGCCTCCCTGTGCTTCCATCCTTATCTGCAAGATAAGCAACATGACAGCCCGCCCCAAGGTTGCCCAACATCATCAATGCCTAGTGCTCCTTAGGGACCATTATTTTCTGTAAAGAGGGTTGCGTCTGACAAGAGAGAGCTACTGAGCTATCCTGGTTGAGGCCACAGGCAGGGAAGGAAAACAGAAGGGATCTATGCCCTCTTAACTCCACCCCACCCTACCCCATGGGCCAGCCTTGCCAGGGGCAGTAGTCAGCCTGCGGGGAGCTGCTGAACTGGAAGACCTGAGGGGCTGTGGAGGCCACCAGGCTGCCTTGGAACACAGGGGCCCCACCCTGCCTGCTCAGGCAGCCCCAAGTCCAGAAGCTAGCACTCTCGTCATGAACACGGACACTCCCAGCTGTGTGTCCTCAAGCAGCATGCCTGCTGCAGACACCAACAACGGAGCCCGGCACAGACAACAGCAGATGTCTGTCATTGTGGGCACCTTTGGGGCCTGTAAGAGGTGCACAGAAACTTTTGAGGCAGACTTAGCAGATAAGATCAAAGGTCCTGAGCCAGTAGGTGAGAAGAGTTAGAAAAACTCTGGATTCTTACATAAATATGATTTCATTTGCTTTCAAGATCTGGCAGGCCCATTAGAACCAGACAAAAATCTTTCCTCCATACTTGTTCTGCCAACAGTGTTTGTCAGGGGATGCAAAGTTGGAAGGAGCAGGGGCTCCCCTAGGGTCTTGTCTGAGGAACGGCCAAATGCTTAAGAGCCTTGGGCAAGCAAGGCCCACCTCGACATTGGCCATAAACATTCCTGGTCGCACCACTGGAAAGGAGAGGCAATCTGAAGGGAGAACTGACAGGACCAGGTGACTGGAGGATGGAGGATTAGGCTAGGCACCTGGCAGGTGGTAGTGCCTGGCTCTGAGAAGGAGGGTTTGACAAGTGACGTGCATGTGCACTTCCAAGTGGAGCTTCTCAGGGCAAGCACAGGTCTTGGGGATTGGAGCAACACCAAGACAGATGGGATCAGCAGCTAGTGCAACAGGGGTGGTCTCAGGCACAATGTGCTGCTTCACACTGATCTAATGGAACACACTGGATGCACTGAAACAGAGATCAGAGGAACAGAAAACAGAAGAATGGAAAAGACAGGGCACATCACTTATTTGTTCACTCAGCAAGAGCTGAGCTGTGTGGAAGCAACCCTTCTGCTCAACTTGATCTTTAGTCTCTAAGTGCAGAAGCCTGAGACACCGAAACTAGGGATGATGGAACACACCTGTAATTCCAGCTACATGGCATACTGAGGCAGGAAGATTCCAAGTTCAAGACCAAACCGACAATTTAGCAAGATCCTGTTTTAAAATACATTTTGAAAATGGGCTAAGGATCAGTGGTAAAATACTTACCTAGAAAGGCTCTATGTTCAATCCCCAGTATGGGGTAAGCAGCTAAAAAGTAAACAGCTTCTCTAAATTGGTACCATCAGGGCCAGGAAGATGGCTCAGTGGAGTAGGTGCTTCCTTGGCAAGAGTAAGGGCCTGAGTTCAACTTCCGGTTCTGCCAAAATTGAGAACCACTAAAGTGGTACCAGCAAATAAATGTAAATGATTTTAAATTGCCTAAATAGCTCAGTGGCACAAGTACCTGCCTAGCAAGTGCAAGGTGCTGAATTCAATTACTGGTACCTCCCCCGCAAAAAAAAAAAATCCAAATAAAAGGAATTTCATATGTGTATACATTATCCTAACACATGCTACAATACAGATGAACCCTAAGGATATGATGTTATGTGATTGTTTTTTTCTTGCAGTACCGGGGATTGCTAGGCAAACACTTATTCTACTGAACTATCTCCCTGGCTTATGTTATGTAAAATTAACCAGATAAATGCCACTGCTTGATACGAAGTTCCTAGAATAGTCAAATTCATAGAGACAAGAGGTACAGTGGTGGTCACTCGGGGCTGGGAAGAGGGCTCATGGGGAGTTAGTGGACCTGGGGGCACAATTTTGCAAGGTACAAAGAATTATTCTGGAAACTGATCATACAACAATGTAAATGTATTTACCACCTACTGAATTACACACTTAAAAATGGATAAAATGGTAAATACTGTATATGTAATTTACCAAAGAACAAAAGGAATTTCAGAATGATTCATAAAACAAAAATTCAGTATTGAAAAAGAAATACAGCCAAATCATGTAGTGACACTGAAAGGTTGAAAATGAAAAAAAAGGGGGATACATCAAGTAAACATAAGTCTAGCACAGTACCTCATCCACAGTAGACATTCAATAAGTTGCAGGAGGAAGAGCAGACTTACCAGATAATCCTAGAGCAACAACCTTTTTCACCTTAAATTTTAAATAGAAATATACTGCAATGCACTTATTAAAAAGTATCATAGATGTTCAGAGAAAAATAATGGCAGATCCATGTTATCAAATACTGCACTGCAATGAAAGAATGAGTTATATTTATATTCACCCACATGGATAATAGCAATGATTTTTTTTTTTTAACCAGAATATAGGTACTTTCCCTCCTTTAAGAATTTATGCACAAGGACTGGTGACGTCTGCTTAGGCAAGCACAGGGACCTGGATTCGACCCCCAGGAACACATGCTGCACTGCTCCTGCCCCCAGATGATGTGAGCCAGCCACAGACACTAGGTATGGTGGCGCATGCCCGTAATCCTAGCACTGAAAACAGGACGATCATTAAGAGTCCAGTCTAAGCTGCTGCATAATGAGGCCCTGTACCAAACACAGAAAAAAAAATAAAAATAAATACTTAACTGACAAAGCAGGCTGTTAATTTTCTGGCAAGTGAATTTCCACACCCAGTTTTTCCTTGTGAAGGAGTATAGGAGGGAGAAAGGGATGGGTCACTCCAGCATTGGCATTACTCAGCACATCTGAACAGGTAGTCTCTTCGTCCCTGCGACCACTGCAGCCTTGACATGCAGAGCATGGAGACTCTTCCATAAATGTCAATTATCAACCGAAAGAGAGCAATCAGCTGAAAGCCATTTGCTGAGCCGTCTGACTGCCCTGGGCTCTAGGTTTTCCTTTATTCATTTATCACGATATAGAGCTTTGGCCAACATACACACAGGAGAGAAATTGTTGACATGTGGAACCCAAGCACAGAAGATCTTTCATTTTCCTCCTCGTCTGTTCACCAAGTAAGTTTTTTGTTTATTTAAAGACTACAGAGGATTTGGCTGTTAAGAACAAACGCCTTTGGAGTTGCAACATAATTGATAGATCATTTCCTCCGTTTATTAAAAAAAAACCATTTCTTTGTGAAGAACATTTGCAGTGAGGAGGGAACTACAGCCACTCACAAAAGGCTGTGGCAAAGCCATGTGGCTTGTTCCAAAAGGGCTCTCTCATTGCTCGCCCTATCTCTGTTTTCCTGGCTGACTTCCGAAGGATTGCAGGATGGCCACAAAGGGCTGGCAAAGACAGATAAAACTGGGCAGGACACTGTGTTAGTTTTTTTTTTTTTTTTTTTTTCATCTCTGACCTCAATTTTCACTGGCTATTTCAAGCAGATTCTACCAGGATAAGCGCAGAGGTAGAGGTACAACCCTCATTACCTCTAGCACAGCACAAAAACTGCAGATGTGCCTCAAGGGGACTCAGTCAGTCCCTGCTGAGGCTAGAGTGGCTCCATTCTGAGGGCAGATATGCAGAACCAGCACATATCTTTTCACTCAAGGCACTACAGTTCAGTATACAAGGCACTGTCCAAAGATGGGCCATGTCTCACCCATCTTTGTATTCCCAGGCTGTAGTACAGTAACTGACAAAAGTGCTTACCAAATGTTTACCAAGGTGGCAGATCCTTCAGAGTTCCTGAACACAGGAGGTTTGGGGAGGGTGGCATTCTGAGAGGCCACAGAAGCTCAGCATAATGCTCCCCCCATTGCCCTGCCCTAAATACCTCTTTTATCTGTATCTTCTATAAAACCTGGCTCAGTAAACATATTTCCCTGAGTTCTGTGAGTTGTCCTAGCAAATTAACTGAGTCAAAGGAAGGGATTTGGGGGGCCAGGGAGACAGCTCAGTGGAATAAGTGCTTCCCTGGCAAGCACAAGGGCCTGAGTTCAATCCCTGGTTCTGAAAAAAAAAAAATCATTAAAAAAAATAAAAAATAAAAAAAAAGGAAGGGATTTGGAACCCAGTTTGTAGCTGGTCAGTCAGAAATACAAGTGGGCCAGAGTCACAACTGGTATCAAAAATGGGGGCAGTTTTTTGGGACTGAGTTCACAACCTGTGGGATCAACACTACCTCTAGGCAGAGAGCATCAGAACTGAACTACAGTATAAGATACCTGGGGGTATCCATGGGAGAAGTGCCTGGTGTGCCAGGAAGTCTCACATCTCTGGTCACAGAAGTTTCTGTGTTCAATGTGAGAGTACAATCTGAAAACGGTTTGTTTCTTTCCCTCTGACAATTAGTGAGCAGAGTTTAGTATCAGCTCTCAATCTGAAACCCAGCCTCACCACTTGCTAGCTGTATAACCCTGAGCAAGAAGCTTCACTTCTTTGTAATATGAAACTGACAATGAATAATGAAAGCCCTCCACCACTTTCCAGTTTTGTCACTTTGGAAAGATCATCTCCCTAACAATGTCAAGTCTCAGTTTTCCTTTCTGTAAATGGCAATAATATACATCAGCCAAATTTACTGTGAAGATTACTAATAATGCTTAGAACCAAATTTAGCTCATACCTATATGATTGATGAATGAATGAATGAATGAATGAATGAATGAATGAATGAATGAATGAATGAATGAATGAAATTGGGGGGAAAAAATCTACCTTAACCAACCACTCAAAGGTAGTCCATAATTTTTTTTTTTTTTCGTCTTTCTGAGACAGGGTCTCACTATGCAGTTCAGGCAGGCCTTGAGGTCACTTTGTAGTTCAGGCTGGTCTTGAACTCACAACAATCCTCCTGTCTCAGCCTCCCGAGTGCTGGGATTACAGGCCTGCGCCACCACGCCCGGCTGGTAGTCCATAATTAACCACTTATCTGTTGACAAGCAGGCCCTGGGGAAAGTTATATCATTATCAAGTAAATATCACCATCAAGGACAAGAATTAAGACTGGAAAATGACAGAAAGTGCTAAAACAGAAAGAGAAGGAAAAGTCAGCATTTGTAGAGTAGATACTACATGTAATTTATTCATGACACAAATATAGGAATACTTACATGTTCTGGGTATTATGCTAAGACATAGGATAATTGGCAAAAAGGAATCATCAGGGTCCAAATAACAGCAGCAGATTGAGCAACGAGGGCCAGTAGTGGACTCTGGGTTGAGGTGGGCAGAAGACTTCCCATGGGATGTGACAGCAAGAGGCTGAGGAGTGGGAGTGGTCCAGGCAGACAACACAGCACTGAGAAGGTGGCCCAGAAACAAAAGCACTATTCCTCCATACAGGCCAACTCTAACCTTTTCATCTTTATTGTTGTTATTCTTTCCAAAATATTGAGATTTTAGCACTTGGTGAAAATGAGCCCCTGGGAAAGCAGTCCTGAAAGCTGACATCACTCTGAGCAGAGTTTATAATCTGGGATGCCAGCCTGACAGCTCAGCAACTAAAACACCTACTTAGGCAGAGCGTAGTGGCTGGGGTTCAATCCCTGATGTGGCGTGCTGGCCCTGCCCCTGGGGCACACTGAGACAGTGACTGATTGAGATTGGGCACAGTGGTGTACACGTGTAATCCCAGTGCTTGGGAGGCTGAACACAGGAGAATCACTATGAGCCTGATCTATGTAGTTAGCCCCTGTAGAACTTGTACTACATACATAAAATAAAATAAAAAATAAATAAATAAAAACATCAGGGACAGGGCATGACTATCTGAACAGGGGATTTCCAAGGTGATGAGCAGGCAGTCCCAACCCCTTGGTGACATCACTGCTAAGGCAAATGCCTAAGTGAAGATCTTCTGCCAGTAGCAGATGCTCTCTGAGGGACCCCTTACTAGAAGGCTCAGAGTAGAATGGGGGAGGCAGGGGAAGGAGGAGGAGAATGACAAGTCCAAGTGTCCCACTAGAAGGCCCGGCCTCCTGTGGACTGACAGCACTGTGCTAGCCTTCATATGAAGGGAGGGGGTGACAGATGGGGCCAATTTGCCACTTCTCAGAACCATCAGAACCTGGGCTCTGAAGTATAGCTGGGCCTGCCGGACTTTCATCCAAGGAGTTCTTTGGTCTTCACCACCAGATGTCTGTCCAGTTCTGCCATGGTGTCATCGGCCATCTGGCTGATCTGTAAAATCAGAGTAAGATAGTCTGAAAACTAGGGCCACAGAAGGATAGAAGGATAAATGTGCCAGAAATGTGAGAGTTTATGTGGGAAATAATAATGGCAACAAAAATCAACATTAATGGAGTGCAGCCAGGCACTGTACTAAGAACTTTACAGACACATTCTTACTTTGGTTCCCAACAGCAATCCCATAAAGACAACTATTGTTTTTCCATTCTGCACATAAAGGAAAACTGAAAGTTATGTCAACTTATTCAGGACATAAGCTAGAAAGTTGCAATACAAAATTTATTTTATTTTATTTTATTTTATTTTTTTGTCTTTTTGAGACAGGGTCTCACTATGCAGTTCAGGCTGGCCTTAAGCTCACTTGGTAGCTCAGGCTGGTCTCGAACTCACAACAATCCTCCTGCCTCAGCCTCCCGAGTGCTGGGATTACAGGCATGCGCCACCACGCCCGGCTCTGCAATACAAAATTTAATACAAGGTAATCTGATTCCACAGCCAGCATTCTATGAAATAGAGAAGTAGGCCTATTTGTCTTTCAATGGGCCTCCTTACACCTTACAGAACACCTTACACCCCAGTTACTCTGCTACAGAAAGCCTTTAAACAACCAATAAAAAGAACATTAAGATCTCAAGAGAAAGAACCAAAAAAAAAGCCTTGAAAAGGATGAAGCACATCTTGCTAACAACAAACAAGGAAAATTTAACAGACACTGAAGTAATGCAAATTAAAACAAGATACAGTTCAGCTATCACAGCAAAATTTGATATTGTGGTTTTTAATTACAATATTCAATGCCAGCAAGCTACAGTGAAATAGATAAGCTCATATATCATTGATAGGAATTCAAACTGATGCAAATGTTCATACCATCTACCCCCTTAAACTTCTCAACTGAAAAATTATCACATGAACAAGATCTGAAAATGTTACGTTCTATATGCAAATATATGTATCTTAGCTTTATTTTTTATAATAAAAAATCAGAAAACCTGAGGTTAACAGAATAGAAGTAGCTGAATACACAGTCATAATAAATTGTTAAGATATGGAAAGGATGTACACCTGAATAACATTCCAGTACCTATTCCTAAAATATTTAAATGCTTTATAAAATGCATGGGTTACATCTGTAATCAGAAAAAAAGTATTTGTTGTAACACTATGGAGACAGACTCATGTTATCCTTTAGAATAAGGATTCAAATTCTGCATATCTGTAGGAGATAAGACCCATAAAGTGAACAAAAAGTTGTATACTTTTTTATAAAGTAGAAGGAAATCTGGCAAAATACTACCAGCGGTTAACTTTAAGTGATGGGAAGGAGAGTGCAGGACTGGCATATGAGTGAGACTGCCCAGGCAGACAGATCATAATCGGACCCAGAGCCCAGGTCCGGTGTGTGAGACTGCCTGGGCCGCCGGACCCTGAAGTGACCCAGAGTGCAGGCCTGGCTTGTGAGAGACTGCCTGGGCCGCTGGATCATCATCTGACCCAGAGCGAGGCTGCAGCAGGAAGAAAATAGAGCACAGCAGCCAGACTCAAGCCACACCCACCTGGAGTAGTCTGAACTTCATAGATCTGGACCTGGTGCTAAGGTAGTATCTCTATTTAAACTCTACACCAAAGGTCAAATGTCAGTGGTATACAAAATGAGAAAGAGAAGGAACAAAAAGCAGTCTCAGGCCCTGAGTCCACCAAGAACAAATGCAGAAGACACTAGCGTAGAGGAAATTGGAAATCACACAACTGAACTCTCTGAAATAATAGCATGGGAAGTAAAGAAACAACTACAGAAAAGTATAGAAGAGATCAGATCAGAAATAATTTCTGAAGTAAAAAAAGTAATGGTAACTATAATCAAAGAAGTACTAAGTGCTTCTAAAAAATACACTGATAAAAAATAGAGCAGAATATAAAAATGATGGAACCCCTGAATAAGCAATATAGAAAAGAAATAGAATGTATGAAACAGATCCAAAGTGATAAACCTCAATCACAAGCTGGCAAATCCGTTTGATTGAAAGTGAAAATAGACTTTCTGACCTTAAAGACACCACTGCAGCTAGTGAAAAAGTAAGCAAAGATCTCTTAAAAACAACTAGGATGCAGGAAAAAAATAATTCAACACCTGCAATACGATGCAAGGATGAAAAATGTGAGAGTAGTAGGCATCAATAGAGAAGGAAGGAGTCAATACAAACGATATAAAAAGAATATGGGCAGAAGTAATAGCAGAAAATTTCCCAAATATGGGGCAACAATCTGACATTCAGTAACCGAAGCATATAGAACTCCAAATAACATCAACCCAATTAAAACCACTCCCACACATATAATAATCAAGATCCCAGAAATTCAGCATTGGCACAGTATTCTAAAAACCACTAAAGAAAAGAAACAAATCACATTTAAAAGAAAACCCATCAGAATAACAGCAGATTTCTCTTCACAAACCTCAAGTTCAAGAAGAGCATGGAGCAAACAAGTCTTGCAAGAAAATAAATTCCAACCCAGACTGACATAACCTGCAAAACTCTCTTTCAAGTACAATGGACAAAATACTTCCATGACAAAGAACAACTAAAAAATTTCATGATGACAAAGCCAAACATACATAGACTACTAAATGATGTTCTAGAGAGGGAGCAAAATGATCATAACCCCATGAATGAGAACGGGAAGAACCCACCAAATAGGGTAAACAATTAAACACAGAGAATAAGAGGTATACAATAGTAGCTTGTGAGTTATTCTTTTGTGTACAGCAGCAAAATATTTCCATCAGCACACTCTACAAATGGACTTCTCTTGCATCCTATGGGTCACGATTCCATGAGTCTATAGGGTGGACTTCAATAACTGTAGCTCAGTCCAACAAGTGACACCTGGCCACCAGTAAGTGTCATGGTCATTATCCATGTCCACAACAAACCAGAACTTTGTGCAATATCCCATCCCCAAACTGTCAGAAGTGATGGTCATTTATTTGTCATTCCAGCCATTTAGCTTATGTTTTATTCTTAGTATTTCTTTACTATCATGAAAACTTTTTCTTAAATTGTTTTGAAACATTTAATTTTTAATTAATTAGTATCTAATTTTCTGAATATTGCTTAATTTTTGTCTTAAGATTTATACTATATCTTTAAATTACAATTTATCTAAAAAGACATCGTATGATATTTTCTCCTAGTATTAGAAACTTTAAAAAGTATTATTTCCATTTTCTGTTGACTTTATATTACTTCTTCCCTGTCCTTTATACACACATACACACACATATATACAAAAAAAATACGTGCATAACCTGACATAAGATTGGTACTTATCTTGAAGATTTCATAGAAATCTTCAATGACCTTTTAAATAAAGGTTCATCTAATATATTTTATATAGTCCTGCATAACTATCACTTTGAGAGCTCTTTATTGTTCATTCAGGAGCATACTGCAGCTTCTCTTGTCTTTTGAATTATGTTCTTTGTTATTTGCTATATACTAGATCTGGAGGTATTAAAATATTTCAAACTTGTATAACTAGAAAATATTTTACATTTACTTTTCAATGGTATGTTTGCTAAGTATAAAATTCAAGGAGGATAGATCTTTTTTTTCTTTCAGTCCGTTGATTAGTTTCTTACACACTTGATCCTTTTTTTTCTTTCTTTCTAATGTGGGATAAGATGCTATTTAATTTTGTTCTTCCATAGCTAATACTTTTTATGTATATGCTTTAACCATGTTTTTCTTTACAATCAGTTTTGGACAATTTCATTTTTGTGTATCACTGTAAGATTTTATTTAAATTTCTTGTGCAAATGATTCATTTTTCTTGGAAATGTGGTATTATAATTTGAACTAAATTCAGAAATTAAAAATTTTTAGGGCCAGGGAGATAAGATAGCTCAGTAGAATAAGCACTTGCCTGGCAAGTGCAAGGTCTTGAGTTCAATCCCTGGTACCGCAAAAAAAAAAAAAAAAAAGAAATTTTAAATTTTTAAATATTTGTTGCCTACTCCACCTTTCTACTTTGAAAATTCTAATTACATGAATAGTAAAAAAAGAAGTTAATGCTTATAATTTTTGTTTTTACTCTGATTTTTTTCCTCTCTTGAATTTATTTTTTTAAGTAAAACTTATATATTTATATCTGATAATGTGAAAAACTAATTTGCACATAACATCATGTAATACAGGAACCACTGTTGGATTTCTATTACTTTGTTTAGTGAAATCTTGTATCATGTATAATGCTGTTTTCATCTATCACTATTTTGTATTCTTTAAAAATAATAATGAAAAAGACAAAATTAAAAAAAAATTAAGTGATATGAAGATAGGAAAGGTATGTCAGTATCTGTCACATCTTACTAGGACCTAGCACAATTTAAATTCTGAGGAAATATTACTAAGTGAATGATTTTCAATGTTTTTTGAGTTTCTTTACGTTTTCCAGTTTCCTTCAGTAAGCACATCCACCCTCAAAGAGTGCAGGTGCTGAACCTCCCTCCTACATTTCAACGAGACTGAAGGAAGCTTAGGATATGTACAGGATGGCAGCATGGTGCCAGCTGCTTGACCATCTATATTTGCCAACTACAAGCCTTGGCCAGGAATTAGGAACTAAAGGCACTGGAAGGAGCAGAAACTAAAAATGACATGCAACAACTGGTCCCAGGCCGGAAGGCGGCCAGGCTCCTGCCACAGCAACAGCTGCACATCTTTCAGCTGGAAAAGCAAAGTGCCTGGGGCTGCCAGACACTCTGGACGAGTAGCTGGACTTGAGAATGGTAGCGTGTCTCTCTTCACTGAGCCGGCCACAAACCCTCAAGAGCTTCTGGCCCCATTCTGGGTAAGGCACAGGGCCCAGCAGCGCTCTAGTGCCTGCTGCCTGTCAGCAGAGAGCCAAAAGCACCACTGAGGGGAGTCTTGGCACAGGGATGGAGAGGGAGAGGAGGCAGAGGTCCAAGGTAAGAATGCAACAATGTGGGGCAGCAATGTGAAAGTCACTCCCATTCTGAGTCTGTTTCCTCATCTATCAAAGGAAGATGCTCATTCATTGGTCAGAGGAGTAGTGAGAGTTAAAACAAAACTGACTGGGTCTGGGAGATAGCTCAGGAGAATATGTGCCTGCCTGGCAAGCATAAGGTTCTTAGTTCAATCCCCATACCGCAAAAAGAAAAAAAAGTGACCATATAAGCACATTTTGTTTATTTATTTATTTATTTATAATGTATTTGGTTGTGGCAGAGTCTCACTACACAGCTTGAGCTTGTAGTGATCCTCCTGTTTTCCACGTCTCCTGCACGGGGATTACAGTGTGTGCCACTATGCCCAGTCTCTGGCCAGCTCATCCCACCTTGGATGCAGGGTTGGCACAGCATATGGTACCAAGGATCAAACCAGTCCCTGTGCTTGCCTAAGCTTGTGTAACCAGGTGCTTTAGTCTGCTGAGTTATCTCACTTGCTCCAACAAGCACATTTTAAACTACTTATTTGCTAATGAAGTGCTGGTTATGTTACTATGACTTTTACTATCACTTCTTGATTGCTTTTCAAGTCAACCAATGAAAATATTTACTAAGTTTTTACCATACTATAGGCAGAAAGCATCTTTGGAAACAGTCTATCTGCAGGTTCAACTTTTCCATCTTCATCATACTTCTGACAATACTAATGATTAACAGCAAGAAAAACTCCCACTTCCTAAGTATGTACTTACTACATTTAAATACTGAGCCAACATGCAGGGACCCAGGTTTGTTCCCGAGTGTGTCAGGCCAGCCCCACCCCCAGAGCTCACCAAGACAGTGACTGAGACTGAATGTGGTAGCATGCACCTGTAATCCTAGCATTTGGGAGGCTGAAAACAGGAGGATCACTACGAATCCAATCTGTGGAGTGGGACCCTATAGACCCTGTACTAAACATACAGCAATAAATAAATAAATAAATTAATTAATTAATTAATACTGAGCTAACACTTTTACATGTATGACTATACTTAATTCTCACAACATATGAAATACTGGTATCTCAATATATCATGAACACTTTTTTCCATCTGCCTGTTATATGACAGTCTCTCTACATAAGTGTCTCTGTTACTTCATTTAAATGTAACCACTTTACATAACCTCTATAAATCACATGGTATAGCTATCAACCATCCCCAGTTTATAAAGAAGTAAACCAAGGTACAGAGCATTAACTTCTCTGCCCAAGATCACATGGCTGAGCCAAGAGCTCACCCACCTCTTCTGGCCAGTCTGGTGCTCCCACCCACTTTGGGGCCACAGCACCTGGCCTAGTCCTTCCTCATTTCAGCCGGGGTGTAACAGAGTCAATGAAAGAGTCAGTCTTAGAGACTTTACAGTCAAAGTTCAGGAAATGAGTGGGAGGGATAAACAGGCTGAAAATTATCTAAGACCAATGAAAAATCATCCAAAGCTAATCACTTTCTAAGTATGCTATGTCATCAGTCCTGTGGGTCAGGCACAGCTGGTCCTACTTCACAGGTGAGCAAAGAGAGGCTTAAAAGAGGGAAGGCACTCATGACTATCACAGGTGAGGAGTAAAAGTGCTAAGATTTGACTCCAGGTGTGTCTGAATCCAGAACAAGAACCCTTTCCATTTTTATGCACTACCTTATAAAAGACATCATCCTCACCAACATCATCATTGTTATCATGGTCACATTTGCTAAACAGGGCCAGAAGCAGGATGGCAGGAACAGAGTGCAGCTCCAGGGCAGGTCTACAGACATCCTTCCAGGGGCCTTGCTCAGGAATCCACTGCCTGCTGCTGGGTCTGGCAGGAGCCCTCGCTGCTCCAGATACACTAGCAGCACCTAGCTTTGCTAACTTCTCTGCTTCTCAGAGACAAGCGGCAGTGAAAGAATCTTGGCCAGAGTTTCTGCTGGTTTCTGCCAAGTGTTTTAATGTTGAGCAGGCTCATTTACAGCAAGCTACACTGAAGGCAAAACAGCAGGCTGGCAGATGTCAGAGTCCTGAGCAGGAAGGCCTGGTCTTTCTTTAGCAGGGTTGGCCAGTGCAGGGGGTAGGCCAACTTGGAGGGGTGGAGAAAGCCTGGGGGTCAGACACAATGTCGGAAAGAGAATCTACAATGAATCATTTAATTCTTAAGACAATTGAAAAGAATGTTATAATAACATTTTTAAAAGCCAAACCTCAAAAAAATTGGGAAAACAACAAAAAACACTAAAAATTGTTCAATCCCATCACCTAAAAGGACAACTTTTAATATTTTGGGGGGAGGATTTTTTTTTTTTTTTTGGTGGAATTAGGGATTGAATTCAGGCCCTTGCATTTGCCAGGGAAGTGCTTATTCTACAGAGCCATCTCCCCGGCCCCCAACTTTTAATATTTTTATAAATATAAGCTGCCAACCATTTCATGTATGTGACTTTCCTTTATAAAAACTAAATCCTTAAAGGTCCAGGATACAACTCAGTAGCATAAGTGCCTACCTGGCAAGCAGAAGGTCCTGAGTCTGATCCCCAGTACCAAGAACGAAAGGAAGAAAGAAAAGAAAAATCGTAAGAGTCTGGACATGGTGGCACGCATCTGTAATCCCAGCACTTGGAAGGCTAAGAAGGAGTATCAATGTGAGATCAAGGCCAGCTTGAGCTACAAGGTAAGGTGAAGGCCAGCCTGAACTGAACAGTGAAAGGTGTGGTGGTACATGCCTATAATCCCAGCACTGAGGCCATCCTAGGCAAAATATTAATTCTAAAAATTTCAAAGTCTATTTTTCTGTGTGTGTGCACACGCATGCTACTAGAGACTGAACACTAGTAGTAAGGCCTTGTACATGGCAGCCAAGTACTCTACTACTAAACTACATCCACAGCCCTTTATATTTTCATGACTGCCTTTCTAATAGATTCTAATGAATACAAAAAAATCAATTATTTTCCCATCAGAAATTTAGACAATTTCTAGCTTTCTATTATTACGCATAATGCATCAATGATTGTCCCTGTATACAAGATTCTTGATAATTTATCTTGGATAAATTCCTAAATTAGCACATCAGAAATGTATAAATTTTGGTACATACTGCCCCCACCCCACCCCTTTTGAGTCAAGGTCTCTCTGTGCAGTTCAAGCTGGCCTTGACCTCACTTTGTACCCAGGCTGGTCTCAAATTACCCTCTAAAAAGTTATATAGATTTATATAAAAATAATCTTCAGGGGCTGGGGAGATAGCTCAGATTCTACTTGCCCGGCAAGCTCAAGGGTCTGAGTTCAATCCCCGGTTCCACCAAAAAAAAAAAAAAAAAAAATCTTCTCTGTAGAGCATGGAAAAATAGCAGTACTTCTAAGACAATCAATATTTTAGACTCACATTAAAAATTCTAGGTTTGCACCAGCCTCGTCTCCAGGGCAGGCTGAATTGGCCAGAGTCCAGGCACTGTGGAACATGCCTTATAATTCCACTGCTGGGGAGGTTGAAAGCAGTAGAATCACTGTGAGTCTGAGATGCACAGTGAGACCCTGCAACAACCAAATACATTAAAAAATAAAAAATTCTAGGTTCAAGTGTTAGAAAGAGCAAAAAATTTAAACTACATACATTCTAAAAATCTTAAGTAATTAGACAATAAGTACTAAACCTTAAAAATATGCATTTGTAGCGGGGCTGGAAATATAGCTCAGAGGTATAACTGCCTACCTGGCAAGCACAAGGTCCTGAGTTCAATCCCCAGTACTGCAATAAGTAAATAAACAAATAATGCGTTTGTTCTGTTCAGGAATTCTAGTCTTAGAATGTCCTCTTCTAAGGGAATACAAGGCTTATAATACACTGCAAGTTTATTTATAACATAAAGACTAAAACAAAATGAATGTCTAAAAAGAGGGCTTCTAAAAATGTACCATAAGATCAACTATTGAACAGGCCTTAGAAATAACCATTCAGAAAATGTTTTTCAAGACATAAAAAATGCTAATGGCTTTAATGCCAAATAGAAAATGAAAAGCTGGATGTAAAACTGCATATGTACCCTATGTATTCAATCATAGTTTAAAATGTACTGTTGAAAAAAAAATTCCAAAGCACAAAGAGCAGCTACTCTACAATGTGAGCTTAGGGGAAGAATTTCTTCCCAATTTTTAAAATTTTCTGTATTCTACATTTTCTATAATAAGGAGATATTACTTATTACTTTAATAATCAGGATAAAAGTAAAAAAAATTTATAGTTGTTGATGAAGCAATTATCAGCTACTTGTTTATATAAAAAACAAAAAAAATCTGTACCAAAAACTCTAGGTTGACTCTTTCTAATGGAAAAAGAACAAAATGAACAACAGATTGTTTTCTACCCAAATTTTTCACCATACAATGGTAAACAAAAGTATTAATGCAAGGGAGGAACTAACATTTAAATGATAATATTGTAATAGAATGCTCACCCTGGGAAGACAAATACAGCACACGATGTGATAAATATGCTTCAAGGGTACCTGAAGGACTGCTTTGATGGTCATCTCTGAATGATGAGATTTCAATGAGTTTCTTCATTCTTTTTTATAATAAACATGTACTAGTTTAGTAACAGAAAAAACAATAAAGCTATTTTTATTTTGAAAAATAATCAACAGAAAAAGTGAAAAAAAATCTAATCTGAAGAGGACAGTGAAAGGCCAGTGCTAATAAATGAAGGACTGCAGCACAGTCTTTGTCAAACAGATTACTTGACTGTTCTTTTTTGAAAGCACCCAGTACATCTGGTCCCTGAGGCAGATGTCCTGAATAAAGAGAACCTACTAAGTTCACAGGCGTACCACCATGAAGTAATGGAAATATAGGTGCACTGCAGACAGAATCCCTTAGGAAACATACAAGAAGCTATACCAGTAGGAGCTAGGGCCACAGCCCCATCTATTTTGAGTTCTAACAAATGGTCAGAAAAGGCCAGCCTTTAGTACTGTGGGAGGCTGAGGCAGGATGTTCACAAATTGGAGCTCACTCTGGCCATTTTAGTAATTTAGGGAGAAGCTCAAAACAATAAACAAGGCTGAAGATCTAGCAAGAATGAAAAGAAACAACAACAACAACAAATGCCAGCCTAAACTATGAAATGCCTCCTTGAGCTGATGCTAGCAAACAGGAGGGCAGAAAGATAGCAAGTAATGAGTTTTGAGGCTTTAGGTGTCAGGCATTTCAAAGGTGCTTTTTTCTTTCTTTCTTTCTTTCTTTCTTTCTTTCTTTCTTTCTTTCTTTCTTTCTTTCTTTCTTTCTTTTTTTTTTTTTTTCTTGAGACAGGGTCTGACTCTGTAGTCCAGGTTATTCTTTGAGAAAAACTCATGCCTCTTCCTCCCAAGTGCTGGGATTACATGTCCATACCACCATGCCTGGCCTTTCAAGGTAGAAATTTCCAATCTCTTTTTACAGGGGGAAACAAACAAACAAACAAAAAAACAAAAAAAAGCCAAGAAGTCAAGCAACTTTCCCAAGGCCACTAGACACAAAAGTCTTTTTCTTTTCCACATGTGTATTTGCAGAATTACATGTGAAGCTTTTTAAAAGTATACATTCTTAGGAAGACATAAAGAATCAAAATACAAGAACAAGGTCCAAGAATTCAGGTAACCTTCTCCCCAGGTGACTGTTGTGGCTGGATTACAACTAGCCTTCTACTTGGCAGTCTAGAAGAGCAGGTAGTCACCTTATGCCTTGCTTCAAACCCATTCGCCTTGCTCTGACCTCTTTCCTATTGACTACCCATCCTGCCCATGTTCCAGTCCAAGTTCCTAACATGATGTTTCCATTGTGTGTAGGGGCCTTTGGAGTCTAACAAACCTTTACGTTAACCACCCACCCCTAATTCTCTCTCCTAAATGCTGGTAAATGTACTTCCTAATCCCTCTCCTCACAGTTCAGGCTGTCACCAATTACTGGCTGGATTTCTGCAGGAGTCTCCCTAGTCACCCTGCCTCTAGTCTTGCTCCCCACAATCTGTTTTTATTATTTTTTGTATTTGGTACAGGGTCTCACTAAGCAGCTCAGAACTGAAGTGATCCTGTTTTCAGCCTCCCTAGAGCTCGTATTACAGTTGTGCACCACAGTGGCAGGGGCAGAGCTGGCGCAGCATGTGGTGCTGGGGATCAAACCAGTCCCTGGGCTTGCCTAAGTAGGCACTTAGTCCACTGAGCTATCTCACCATCCCTGCAATTTATTTTATTTTATTTTACATATTTAGTACAGGGTCTACAGGGTCTCACTATATACAACCCACTCATAGTAATTCTCTTGTTTTCAGCCTCCCAAGTACTGAGATTAAAGAGGCAAGCCACCATACCCAGTCTCAATCACCATCTCAGTGCACCCCAGAGGCAGGACTAGCATGGCACAACCCCGGCCACTGCACTCTGCCTAAGCAAGCCTTTTAGTCCCCTGAGCTACCTGGCCAGTCCTCCCTGCAATTGAACTCAGGCCCTTGCGCTTTCCAGGGAAGCACTTATTCCACTGAGCCATCTCCCCAGCCCCTTCCAATGTTTTCTATGCCATCATAGTCATTGTTCATAAACTCAGTATCTGAAAAAATTTCAGATAATCTCAAATGATTGCCTCACTACCTAAAAAAATTTTTTTTTGTTCAGGAAAATTACTGTTAGGATGCTGGGCATGGTGGTGCACACCTGTGATCTCAGTGCTCAAGAGGATGAGGTAGGAGAATTCCTGTGAATTCAAAGCTAGCCTGGGCTGTGTAGTGAATCCAGGCTAGTTTGAACTACATGGCAAGACACTGCCTCAAAATAAGAAAAAGAAGGAAGAAGAAATAATTACTGGGGTCAGGGAGATGGCTCAGTGGAATAAGTGCTTCCCTGGCAAGCGTAAGGGCCTGAGTTCAATCTCCAGTTCTGCCACAAAAAAAAAAAAAAAAAAATTACTATATGAAAAATCTGGACAGCATTTTAAAAATTCCTGGCCCCTACCATATACTCATTAATATTTGGGAATGGGGCTTCAGATACCTGTATTTTTATAAGCTCCTCAAGTAAGCAAGATACTATGGCATGGCTGACCAGATAGCTCAGCAGATTAAAGCACCTGCTTAGCCAGACGCAGGGACCAGGGTTTCAATCCCAGGTGTGGTGTGCCAGCCCCAATCCCAGAGAGTGCTGAGACTATGAATGATATTGGGTGTGGTGGTGCATACTTTTAATCCCAGCACTTGGGAGGCTGAAAACAGGAGGATCACTATGAGTCCTATCTGCGGAGTGAGACCTTGTAGATCCTGTGCTAAATGCATTAAAAAATAAAAAAAAAAAGATACTATGGCAGATTAGACTATTCTTTGACAACTATTTACCCCATCCCTCCATGAATATACAGTATTTGCCTGTATTAAGATTAGGCTTAACTCATGCAATTTGCTTTCAAATGTGACAAGAACAGGTGCTTAAAATGTGCTTGACCACAGGCTGAGGAGCTGGGTTACAGACCCTTAGTTTCCACTGGTCATTTTGTTTTTAATTCTGTATTTAAGACAAGGTACAGGGTCTACAGGTTCTCACTATGTAGATCAGACTCATAATGACTCTCCTATTCAGCCTCCCAAGTGTTGGGATTGCAGGCGTGCCCCACCATGCCCCATCCCAATCAGTCTCAGTGCACCTTGGGGCAGGACCAGCAAGGCAAGCCAGGGATCAAACCCTAGACCCTGAGCTCTGCCTAAGCAGGTGCTGTAGTCCACTAAGCTATCAGGCCAGCCCCCCACTGGTCATTTTAAATCCACAGATTCAACTGTGACAGGTGGCCACTAAACAAATGAGCAATTCCTGTGCTGTATTTATCTGTAAGTAGCTCTGGCTCAAGGGGCCATGTGACTACCCTCTCAGGGCACTTCCTAGAAATCCATGAGAAATATCCTTATTTCCAATAACAATTCCCCTAACCTAAAAAAAAAAAAAAAAAAAAATGCCCCAGGAAACTTGTCTGGAAAATTGGAAGAGACATAAAGCAGACTTGAAGCCAATCCAAGTTCTGGAGCCAAGCTCACTGAGAACCCAGCCTAGAACAGTTATACCCCGGTGGCCCACACAGCAAAGAAAGTAAGGAATAAGGTCTGATACTAGAAATGATCCAGTTTTAGAGTAGTTGTTTATGCAACTACTTCAGGGTAACATTCAGATGCACAGTGTTAAGGTATTTATCTACAAGTCCCTCCCAACCCTCACATAATCACAGGCAGGAATTCTGGAAAGTAACTGGATCAGGGGGTACTATACTCACTGGTGGATCCATCCACTCATGAGTTACAACCAAATGTGCTATTAGAAAGTGGGTCTGGTTGGAAGAGGTGGGTCACTGCCATTTCCCTCTGTGTTGGAGCTCGCCAACTATGACTGAAACTTAAGCAAAATAAACCTCTCCTCCCTTAAACTGCAGGTGTCAGATATTTTCCCAGAAATAAGGAAAGTGACTAAGACACATATGCACAGCCAATATGGGAACCTTCAGATATGATAAAGTTCAAATGCCTCAACCGGGAATGCAAGACCTTCCATGGACTGGCCGGTCTCCCTTCTCTACTCATTACCTAGCCTCCTCCTACATTCAGTCCCTACTAACTAGTGAACACCTTTATTTTCTTTTTTTACAACTTTCTTTTCATACCACATGTACCTTTGTGCATACTGTTCTATATTTCCTCTTGTCTCTCACTATTTTACTCCACGACTTCCTTTAAGATTTGCTCAAGTTCCACTACTCAGATCACTGAAAAGGTAAACACTCACTTCTTAGCAGCACAAAACTAGCAAGCAGAGCATAAACAAATGAGTTCTGAGATCAGACGCCCATGTCTGGATCCTGTTTCTACCACTTACCAGCAATGTGATTTGGGCAAGTTACTAAACTTCTTTGAACCTCACTGTCCTCCCAACCTGTCTCTCACACTGTTTTGATTTGGTAGTGCTGAGGATCACACCAAGGGCCTTGTGCAAGCTAGGCAAGCATCCTACCAAAGGAATGATCGGGATAAATGAAGTATTATAAAATGTTAAATCTGGCACATAGAGGAATATACAATAACACTCTATCCTCTTTTACAGATTCCTCCAGGGTACAGCATGTGGCTAGATCTACAATGCAAAGTTGGTCAAAACTGATTATGTGAATAAAAAAATTAGTTTAAATTCAGTTCAACTATTTACATTTCAGATATGAACAAATGATCTTCTAGGTCAGATACATAAGTGCTACACTTGTTGGCAAGGATACCTGTTTCTCTATAAGTCGAATGGTATCCTCTGAAGTCTTGTCCTTTGACTTCTTCAGCTTATTCATTGCATCAGTACGAACCCTCCGTAAAGAGTCTTTGGCTTTGTTGGTATTCTGTTTGGCCAATTTCACCAGCATCTCCCTGTGCTCTCTGGTTACTCTAATAATAAGACAGAAAAAAAAAAATCATTATATACATTAACCTCTATCAAAGAACTTATACCTACTCTGTCCTCTAGCTCAGCAGTCTGTAATTTTACTTTGTCAACTGAGGATATTCATGTTTTTTGACACCTTCACAGCCATGGACATGCTCAGAGTCTGAAACCATTCCAGGAGAGTTAGATGAGGAGAGCTGGTACGAGTACTGCTTTAGAGCATGAGCCAGGACTGTAGGCAGATGTGGGACCAAATCTTTATCATGCATTCGGGACCTTATATGATGCATTCAAGAAAATTTCTCTTTAGAGTTCCCTTTTGCCTAACAAAGACATACAAGGGGTAATGTGAAGACTACATAAGATGATGCACATGGATTGTTTAGTACGAGGCTTGGCTTGTCAGTTATAACTGTACCTCTTGCTCACTAAAGAAAGCAATATAAGTTAACTCATGATGCTACAAAAATATTATCTTTAAATCTGCAAATTGTCCAAAACAAGTAAGTAGCAGCCCTCTATAATCTTCATAATCCAACAGCTCAGGTCCCAGTATGGCTATCAGGAACAGTATCTAGTATATTGTATGAGCCAGAAATAAAGTTCTCTGGAACAAGTCACAGAGATCTGGGGATTGCCTGTTACTGCAGAACAGCTCACCAAATCTTGACTAGGATCACTACCTCATTAGGATTTGAAGAGTTAAATCCAAATCAGGTAAAGCAAAGGAGGATTTCCAGGGGGAGGAATGGGCATATACAAAGAAATAAAGCTATTGAGATCATGATTCATTAAAGGAACTGGCTGGAACAAAGAAAGGAATGATGAGAGAAAAAGCTGGGCAGTCATATTATGGAGGGTCATATAAGATCATGAACCTCACTGTATAGAATACAAAAATGAGGCTCAAAGAAGGTGGATATCTTACTCATAGTCAGACCCAGGTTGACCTGTTCTCAAAAGCCTGTGATATTAGTATAACAAAATTCCTCTATGGTAATCACTGGCACATGCTTCCTGACTCTCACATCAGGATGATTCTTGCCAACCAAGGACAATTCCAAGAATTTTGAGAAAAAGTTTAAGACAAACTATGATATAAATAAATCCTGGATTCTGCTCCTTGGAGGTATTCTCAAAACAAAAATGATCTTGACTGCCATTATTAAATCCATCTACGTCAGGTAAGTATACTAGCTCATGGATTTTTCATACCAATGCTTCAAGTTAGGTACTAGTACTTCCTCTTCTAGTGAGAAAATTAAGACTCATAGAAGAGTGACTTACCCTGGACTCGAATGACAGAACTAGAATTCAAGTCCAAATCTTTCTGGCCTATATCCTTTCTACTATAATGCTGCTAACATTATAATCTACTCCAAATAAATCATGTACTTATGCTTCCAGGCAGAAAACTGCTCAAACTCAGTAATATGAATCCTGGGACCAGAAAGGACAAAACCACCATGTCAGGACTTCAGGGATTTGGAACAGATCTTGTTACTTTTAGGGTTTTTAATTCATTGAATAAAAATCATACTGACATGTTTAGGTCTCTTTTTTGTTCTGCCAAAGCATATGTCAGTATAAGGAAGGAACAGGAAAATTAAAACTTGATCCACTGATTCAAAAACTTAATCCTGCTGAAATACTAGGAGGCAGAAAATAAATGAATCTAAGATTGTAAAAAACCTCTCAAACTTCTCTAAAAAGAGACCTCAATGAAGTGTTTCAATCTTATATTTCATATATAATCTGAAATAGATATCCCACTGTTTAGAAAAAAACAATAAAATTTATCTAATCTACACTACCTTGTTATATTTATACTTTAAATGGAAGAAAAACATTAATTTTTAAAGTATAAATTGGGAATCAAAAAATATTAAAAGGCTTTACTTAAAAACCAAATAATTATGTGTAATTTAGCCTTAATAAAACACATTTGTGTTTATTGATGCAAATGTGACACTACTATGTTATTAATATCAGTTTCTTAATGTAACAGAGTACAATCATTATTGATATCTCAAAAATATTTCCATTTCGGGATGCAAATACAGGATCAGTTTCTAAATAGAAACTATAAAAAAAATGGAGAGCATGGGCCAGTCAAATAGCTCAGTAGATTTGAGCACCTGCAAACAAGCACATGGGCCAGGGTTCAATCCCGGGGCCTGCCTTGCTGGTCCCACCCCCGGGGGTGCTGAGCAATTGAGACTGGGCATGTGGTGCACACCTATAATCCCAGATCTTGAGAGGCTGTAAACAGATGGATTACTACAAGTCTGATCTAGTAGTGATCCTTCCTTAAAATATAAAAAAAATTAAGTGAGTTACAGTGAAGAGGAGGAAAGGAGGGGGAGAACCAATGGACCCTAGGAACAGGAAAGGCTGGAAGGAAGAAAGGCAAAGTGCTGACTCAGGGATAAGTCCAAAGGTGTCTAACATGCTAGATCAGGTACTTCAGGTGTTGCCAAGACACTTGTTTTTAAAGTCAACCAGGCTGGTTTATTTCCCTATCTATCACTCAGAAGGCAACTATCCTTGAACAAAATATTTAATTTTCCAAGCCTGCATTTTCTTATCTCTAAAATAAAGATTTAAAAGAGTGGGAGAAGCACATCCAACAGATATAAAGTACCAATCAAGACAGCAGATATAGTAGATTTGAATAAATGATAGTGCTTATGAATTTTTAATCATTTAATTACTTCCTCCTGATACAGTTAAGGACACATTTGCTTTTAAAAAGAAATGTATATTATGAAAATATTTTAATTCCTTTCCAAACCAGGGGTTATTAATACATCTGATCACAGGCACCTCCCACCCGTGGAGTTCTATGAGGGTATGCTTGAGATTGTGTTACAGGTTTCTGATCTCAGGGGGCTGGTTCTGAGGACCCACCCTAACTCAGTCCTCTGACTTAGCTTGTCCAAAGCTAGCTAAGTTGCTTGTGCTATGTGCCACATCCTAGACCAAGCTAGGTTGCTCCAGAGAGGGGAGCAGCCAGGTTCAGCTTTTCCAGACTCAATCAAGTGATGATAACCACATTTGTAAACCACTATTTAGAAAGGCTACGATTGCTGCTAGGTCAGAGAAATGGAACTTCTATGGGAGATACATGCAGAAAGCACAGTTCACCTTGAGATCTGAAAGTGCCTAGACATACTACTAACTTGCTAACTGCAGAAGACAGGAAAGGGCATTGTTTTGGAGGAAATATGGTAGGAGATGTAACAGTGGGACAATATGAGGTCAGAAAGGGTCAAATTTGCTCCACAACACTGGAGTTTAAAACTTCTTTGCAACAGAACCCTGACTTCAAAGAGAGCAAAGCAGAAATCCCATTTATAAAACAGGTAAAAAAGAAACTATGCTCCAGTTGACGAGGGGAAGGGTCCTTGGGGAAAGGTGGTGCTCTATCCCAGGCTTCAAAGCATAGCTCTAACACCCGCTTATAGGCCTGCCCCTTACACGCCTCAAGTAAGTTATTTCAACTCTGTAAGCCTTGGTTTTCTCTATCTGGAAACAAATTAAAAACAAAAACAATATCTGTGTTTTCAGAGTAATAGAAAGACTCAGATAAAATGATACCATGGAAAGTAGCCAGGACCAAGCCTGGTGGAGAATAAGCATTTGCAAAACGTAAGCTCTTTTGTTGGTGTTTCTGTTTAGGTGTTGGCAATCCCTGAGGCAGCTTCAAATGATGAGTCTATAATGAAAGTTCTTATCCACAGAGAAATGATAAGACAAAAGCCTACACTTCAGCTAAATGACTTTTTGAGATCTGAACAACTCATACACATTTTAAAATCAAATGTTCAGCATACAGACATAAAATTTTTTGTTACTGATTGATTGATTCATTCAATCAACTTTTAGCTTTCTTTAATACATATTTACTGAGTACTTTTATAGGTAGTGACAGGATATAGAACACAACACAGATTAGTTTACAGTCTTGCAAGGCAGGCAGTCATTAAAGAAATGCATGTACAACTAACCACTAAGTTATAGTTATGATAAGCACTATAAAGATAATATAGAGTTATAAGGAAATAATAATTAAGTGCAAGAAAGGAATCTGAGCAGCCTTTCTTGGAACTCCAGGAATTAAAAGTGGAAATATTTAAGCTACACAATATTTAAGCTAATATGAGGAAAAGTAGAAGGGATATTGGTGGAAAATCATTTTTAGCAGAAAGAAGGATGGGGAAAATAGCTCAGTAGAATAAGCACTTGCCTGGCAAGCGCAAGGGCCTGAGTTCTATCTCTGGTTCTGCCAAAATAAATAAATAAATACATAAGCAGAAGGAATGGCATGTAGAAAGGTGTGGTTTTACCAGGTAAGGACACTGCCCTTGAGGGACTGAGAAAAAGGCTGTGTGGCTAGAGTATAGGAAGTAGAAGGTAAAGACTGTCTCAAAAAAGAAAGCTGGGGCCAAGGAAATAGCTCAGCAACTGCCTGGCAAGTGCAAGGTCAAGAGTTTGGTCCCCCCACCCCCCAAAAAAAGTCTCAGAGGCTGGCAAGAGAAGGATTACAATAAGCTTTTCAATATCATGGTAATGAATTGTTACACTTGTTACACATATGTGAATCTTTAAGACAGTACACTAAGTGAAGTAAGTCATACCGGAAAGGACAAACACCAGACAATTTCACTTAGATGAAGTTCCTAGAGTCATCAAATTCACAGAAGCAGTAGCAGTTGCCAGGGCTGGGCTCAGGAGTGGGGCTACACAATGGGTAGATAGGTATGCTTTCAGCTGTGCAGGATCAAAAGCATTCCAGAGACTAGTTACACAACAATGGAAATGCACTTCATGCCACTGAAATGTATATTTGGAAATAACTAAAGTGTTAATTTTTAGGAAAATTTATTGGAAGAAAAGAAAGGGGGAATAGGAATACCTTCTGAGAGAGAGGAGGGTTCCCATATGGACTGCCCTAAAGTAGCAATATTTTTCATTTCATGTATCTAGTTCAAGGTCTCATTACACAACTCAAACTCACAGTGATCCTGTTTTCAGCCTCCCCAACACTAGATGACAGGAATACACTGGTGGGCAGGCTCAGTGTGCCCCAGGGGAAGGGCCAGCAGGGCATGGGGGACCAGGAGTTGAACCCTGGAGCCTGTACTTGCTGAAGCAAGAACTTAAGTCTACTTAGCTATCTTGCAGGCCCTAAAGTGGTAGTTGTTAAATAAATATTTTACCTTTTTTTTGATTCCCTGTTTTCATCCTCCCCAGCACTAGGATTACAGGCATGTGCCACCACACCCAGATTTACTGGCCAGCTCAGTGCATACTGAGGGTGAGACTGGTGGGGCATGTGGGACCTGGATCAAACTCTGCTCCTTACGCTTGCTGAAGCAGGTGCTTACTCCACTGAGCTATCTTCTCAGCCCCACAATTTTTCAAAAGTTGAAAAAAAAAAAAAGGATACTTAATAGATTATTCTTCCTAGCAACTCTACACCAATTTCAGTGACCACACATAAATTTCTTGGGCAACAATGTGCAAACCAATCTGCATATATGGTGAGACTGTATAAAAACTCTGGGGCAAATAGATAGGAACCTAGGCACTCACAATGCAGCAGCTCTTTGGCTTAGTGATGAAGACAGAAGTCTTTTCTGCTGGGATCATCAAGCCTCCCAGCATAAGGCAGGGGTTTTGGCTGAGCTGGCAGGGTCACACTTTTGTTTGTAAAAGTTCTACCAGGCAGATCTTCCAGTAACATCCTGGATGGGAGCCTTGCTGCAAAATTCCTTGAGTGTGTTCCCATGAACAATAAGCAGAGGGCATGCCCCACCCGTAACTAACACAACAGAGAATCCCGCTAACTGAAATGATACTTCCTATTGTTTAACAAGAATGGGACACGTGTACAAAGCTATGTAACACTAGAAGCCATATTCATATTGAGCAATTACAGCAAACACCAATTATTAGGAGCCACTCAACACTAGAATGACCTCTGATCATTTAAAGGATATGTGTTAAATGGCAAGAAGATATAAGATGGAATCCTATCTCTTCCATTTATTAGCTTCAGAAGGTCAAATATGCAAATTAACTTCAAACTCACTGCTTATAAAATAAAAGAGTATGGACATTACTAAGGGGGCAGACACAAAGATTAAACAAAACCATGGGCTTAGCACAGTGCCAATATATATGCACGGGCTGACTGCTCTATTATTCTTCCTATAGAATCTTTAGAACTTGGAAACAGTAGGATATGAGTGGTATGGGAGAAAGCACTCAAAATGGGAAAACAGGCTGAAGGCAAAGGAAGCTGCACTCCAAGGACTGTGTACTGAGGCACAGTTGTGATAGTTCCTCTGACAGAAACCCTACCACCTCCTCGCTATGTTGTTGGGAAGTTCCCCCAGATAGCAGCATGGCCTACAATCAGGGGCAGACACAGGCCCAGCCACGCTGTTGGAAGCTGCCCATACCTTAAGTCATTGGCCCTCAAGGAAATGTTTTTGTGTTTGCATAGCCCAGCCAGATTTCCAATGCTTCTAGATACACTACCCTGACCCTTATCAGCAACCTGTCTTATTTTTTTGTTTGTTTGTTTGTTTTTGGTGGAACTTGGGACTGAACTCAGACCCTTGCACTTGTCAGGGAAGCACTTATTCCACTGAGCCATCTCCCCAGCCCCAGCAGCCTGTCTTAAATACATTGATGTCTCATAAAGACATTAGACCAAAGGAAAATACACATTTGGGAAGAATTTCTACTTAATTTTAGTTCTCTGGAAGACATAACTGGCCACCTGCTTCTCTAGAACTGAGGCTTGGCTAAACCACCTTAAATACTAACCAGCATAAAGAAAAAAGGAACTAAGGTCTGAGCTCCACATTCTCAGCTGAGTGGCCTTAATTAATCCATTTGTCTTTTCCTGTGACTCAGGAGGATAAGAATCCAAGCTCCGGAATAAGCACATATAATTCTTGAACTAACTCTAATTATACAATAAGCACAGGTTTCTTGATCAGTGCAAACCTGACTTTCAGTCCTACCTCTGCCAGCTACCAGCTGAGAACTGTGGACACTAGCTTTTCCTCACAGACTTGGCTTCTCATGACTAGCACAAAGGCTATCTGGTGAAATGCTTGAAAGAAGCCACAGTTCAAGGCCAAGATTACTATTTTTAAGTTATGTGCCCGTGGGCAAGTAAATTGATCTTAGTTTCCCTATCTGTCAAGTATGTACAACATAATTTATGTAATCAAATTGTTATGAGACTTAAATAAATTAATAAGCATGCTGGCATATGGTGATGTGTTCAATAATCATCATCTGTTTTTATCTCCTCCACTGTCAAATGTAAGGCTAGGGACATGCTGGCATTAAAAATGTTACCTTTCTTCCACAGCACTATAAGCAAATGAGAGATGATGGCTAAGGAATTTTATATATTCTATGTAAGTAAACAGTGTGAATGGCAGGCTGGGATGTAGTTCAGTGGAAAGATACTTGCCTAGCCTCTAGGAGGCACACACACATGAACACACACAAACACACATAAAAGTGATGGTTTCTACTGAAATTACAACACTGCAACAAGTCAAAGAAAAAGACTACCTATTTTTCCACTTAATTGTGACACTGGAAACAACTTCTTTCTATGACTAAGTGTTTTCATTATAAAATAGAGAGTAACACACTGATCTCAAAGGATTGTTATGAACAATAGCTAATACACAATAGCACCTAGAACAGCACTGAGCTCACATTCATTTATTCCACAAACATTGACTGAATTATTGCATACTTACTATGTGCTAGGCCTGTTCTGGGGGCTAGGAATACATATATCATTGACAAACTCTTCCTCTCTCCTTGCAAAGCATTCATACTTTAGTGAATGAGAGATAAAGATAAATACATAGTTAAAATGCCACATAAGTGCTATAAAGAAAATGAAGCAAGATAAGGAGTGATCTTAGGACTATTACACTAAGGGGCTCTTTATATTTGCCTCATCTTCTGACCCTGTTGTCATCTGCTCCCCTTCAAGAATAATATTTGTAGAAGCCAGACTCTCAGCTGATTAAGACTATCAGTGTATTAGCTCAATAAATCGTCACAAGGGGCCAGGAAGATAGCTCAGTGGAATAAGCGCTTCCTGGGCAAGCGCAAGGGCCTGAGTTCAATCCCTGGTTCCACCAAAAAAAAAAAAAAAAAAAAAAATCGTCACAATACCCCTATGATATCAGTGGTATCATCATGTGCATTTTATAGACTAGAAAGCAGAACTTTAAATAGATAAGAAACCTGCCTAAGGCCATACAAATTCTTGATAGGCCTGGCGCCCAGTAGCCTGACTCTTGAATTCCCAACCTTCTATTTTCTTCTCCCCTGTTGGTGTAAGACAACCCAGGCAACTACTCTCACTAGTGGTAGTAATAAAAACAGCACTACTTTTACATTAAGACCTACTCAGATATAGAATCACTATTATCCTCCAACTCTCTTATATATCCTAGAATATGGGAGAAAGAAAAACAAAATGGAATAGTGGTCTGACCTACAGCAGTTAATTGCTATGTACTATAAGCAAGTGCAGAGCCGGGCATGGTGGCACAGGCCTGTAATCCCAGCACTCGGGAGGCTGAGGCAGGAGGATTGTTGTGAGTTTGAGACCAGCCTGAGCTACAAAGTGAGTTTAAGGCCAGCCTGAACTGCATAGTGAGATCCTGTCTCAAAAAGGCAAAAAAAAAAAAAAAAAAAAAAAAAAAAAAAAAAAAAAAAAAAAAAAAAAAAAAAAAAAAAAAAAAAAAAAAAAAAAAAAAAAAAAAAAAAAAAAAAAAAAAA
>PVKA01016711.1:10602-47431 GCA_004027165.1 Ctenomys sociabilis | reverse complement strand
GCTTTTTTTTTTTTTTTTGACTATTTTTATTCTCTTTAAAAAATAAAATAGCCACAAAAGAAAAAGGAAGAAGGAAAAGTTATGCAACGGCTACGACATGGTGCTAAGGCCAACTGACGACTACGTGGGGTCAGGCGGAATCAGAAGGCACACACATGGACGAGCAAATCTAACAGAAGTCATAGCAGAAAAATTTTTCCAAGTATGAGGAAAAAACGCAACATACAAGAAAATGAGGGCTACTGTTGTGGCTTGGGGTTTTGCAAGGTGAACAATACAACACAGGACACATTTTATAAGATTACTTTATAATCATCCAAAGAATAATACACAAAGATGCAGAAAATCTGTCCACACACTACAGACCAAAGAATCCACCCAAGGGCCTGGATCTCACAGCAGTACCTTGTACGAGTCCAGCTGATGACCTAGAGCCCATAACCATGCCTCGCTCAAGTCTACTCGGAGGCCTGGGGCCCATGATAATGTCTCATGCAGGTTTGCTTCATGGATCTGTGCTGGAGAAGCCAAAAGGTCAGTGGTGGAGGATAGAAAGTCTATGCCAGCGGGATGAAGATCTGTGCCAGCAGGCTGGGGGATCTGAGCTGGAAGCAACGCTCAAGGAGAGCGGCAGGGCTCCTTGCAAAATAGCACAGCCGTCCTCAGCAGCAGCGAGCTCCTCCAGTGCTGAGGAAAGCTGAGCTCCCATCAGGAGCGCCAGCGTCACAAGTTTCTCCACCAGGGTGAGCAGTGTACCTTCTTCCTCTCCGGAGCTAGGAAGCGATCCTCAAGATGAGGAGCAGAGCCCTGGAGAGCGAACCACAGCCATCCTCAGCAGCAGTCAGGTCCCGAGCTCCTCCCCCTCTGAGAACCACCAAGCTCACCCGGGAAGCCAGCATGACGAGGCCACCCAGAAGAAGAGTCCAGGAGAACCAGCGGCTTCCAGCAGCTGCTCCAAACAGCTTCCCTAAACAGCCTCTCCAGCTCTGCCCTTTATGCTGCTGGCAACAAAACCCTCAGGCAGGTCTCCCACACCCAGCACCATGCTAGTTCAATTCAGCGGGGTGTAATGGGTTGACCACCAGTTAGATATCCACTGCAGCTACAGAGAACTGTGTGGCTACCATAGGGAAAAAACCTCCCGTGACACATCACAGGAGAGAAAGACCCAGAGGGAGACAGGGAGAGATGGGGGGGGAGAGACTTTAATAATGTGAGCCAAAAGAATAACTTCACATGTAAAGGTATACAAACCCAGTAGGATTATTGAATTATCAACACAAACTTTAAAATCCAGGAGAAAAAAAAAATGAAAAGAAAAATTCAGGAGAGTTTGGTATGAAGTGTTTCAAGACCCTCAAAACAAAAATGACGACAAAAGCCTTCCAGGGTAGAATAATATATCCTGCAAAATTGTTGACATTCTGGGACAAACAAGGACATTTCATAACAAAGAACACATTATGATTCATGAGGACCAAAGCAAAACTTCAAATATCCTCAACAATATCCAAGACAAACAACAAACAGACAAGCTTTAGGTGGAACAAATACAGCAAACAAGACGAGTAGTTAAACAAAACAGTAAAAAGGTAACAACAGCAGAACCCATGCAGCCAAGGGCAGCAATGCACCCACCGAAGCAGCAGCGGCACCAGCCACGCC
Organism: Ctenomys sociabilis; assembly: GCA_004027165.1. NCBI lineage: Eukaryota > Metazoa > Chordata > Mammalia > Rodentia > Ctenomyidae > Ctenomys > Ctenomys sociabilis. The sequence continues at coordinate 45,766 of PVKA01016711.1, read as the reverse complement.
TGCCCTTATATGTCATCCTGGGTGCCCTCTGTTGAGCAGAAGGGCAAGAAAGGATATTCTAGAATTCCATTTTCAATTTCATTGGCTGATATCAGGTTCTTGCAGCTTTGTATGTGTTCTTGATTTTGTTTTGGCAATTGGATTTTGTCTAGGTGTCCATCTCTTCTATGTTTTATTTATCATTAGAGTACAAGTTCTCAAAGCAGATATTGAAGATCTGCTGGCTTTCTGTGGGATCTGCTGTGCTTTCTCCCTTCTCACTCCTAATTGCTTGGATTTGAGTCTTTTCCCTTTCCCATGAGTCTGGCTGGGGGTTTATCAAGTTTATTTAGTCTTTCAAAGAAGCAACTCTTTGATTCATCGATAATAATATTATTGTTTGCTTATTCTCCACTGCACTAGTCTCTGCTCTTATCTTTGTAATTTCCTCCCTCATGTGGGCTTTGTACTTGATTTGTTCTTTTGCAAGAAGTTTGAGGTTCAATATGGTTTATGGTCTAGCTGTTCCCCCAAAGCCTCACACAGCCATAGGGTGGCTTCTGGAGTTTATGATTGATTATTGTGGGTGTGGACGCTGCACTTTCCCTGAAGCAGGTCCTTTTTTTCATTAATTTTATTAAGAAACAAATAGCAATGAGACAGCTTCAAAACCAATTAATAGGACAGTTTCAATAATTAACACATCGCATATTGTTGTCTTCATATTGATTATTCATAGTACAAGATGCAGACATGATATCCTGTCCAAATAATGTAAGTGCAAATCTTTCTTCTCATTGAATTAAGAGAAAGTAGCTGTGTATCTATCCTATTTTGTATGTACAGATACATAATGGTCCTTCCTTTGTATCTCCCCCCCTTTTTTTCCTGTTTTACAAACTATTTTATCAGAGAAATAATTAAAAACAGAAACACCAAATTGCCTAAGGAATGAAATTAAAGTATCTGTAGTCACAATGGTTTGTGCCAAAATACATAAATTTTGTTGAAAAAGGAATTTGGTAGACAAATCAGTTGGTGGCTAGGTAATTCACGAAGAGAAAGTGGACTTAATGACTTACAAATAGTTACTTATTCTTGCAAGGGTATCTTTGTGAGCACTTCATGTGTATTCTTTAATATGGTCTTTCTATATTTTGGTTTTCTGTTTAAAAAGTTGAACGGGACATGTTTTGGAGAATGTCCTCTAAGGTCATAAGCCTAGGACAACATATCCTGGGCTTGTCACAGTAGTGGTAAGAATGAGCTTGGGGGGGATGGACTTGGTTTGTCTTGTGGATTTGTTTCTACCATGTCACATCTGGTTGGTCCACACTGCTTTCACCGTACTATTTGGGAAGCCTTCTCACAATGGATTTTGGCTATTTAAAATATCCTGTTAAGTATCTGAATCACCTGGCTTCCTACATAGGCCAAGGGTAGGTAGTAGTCAAGGCATAGGTGTTAGGTACCATAGGAAGCATAAGAATGTATAATTGTAAAGAGCCCATTTCTGAAACCACAAATGAAGGTGCTCTTGGCTGACAAAAGACTTCGGAGCCACAGTCCACGAGCCTGGCAAGAGGCAGTGTTGGAGCTATAGTCAGATGCGAAAATATCTGGACACTGGTACAGGATTTCATTATGGCACCTGACGAGAGATCCTTCGGGAGCTGAACTAAGATACTCCTGCCTCCAAAATAAAACAGTTGCTTTTCTTCCCAACTTGTCTCAACATTCACACAGCATCTTCACAACTTTTTTCCCCTTAATTTTGCCTGGTCAGTATTCTGTCCTCATGTATGAAGCAGCTTTCAATTTAGTGTAAAATTATGTCTAACTGACCCTTTTTAATCGTTCATGGGACACAAGATAGCTTTCTAGAGCAACACTCTAGCTCAATGATATTTTAAGTTATATAGGAAATAAGACAATCAAGTTAACCAAGTGGGGGCCAGAGAGATAGCTGAGTGGACTAAGTGCCTGCTTCGGTAAGCACAGGGACTGGGTTTGATCCTCAGCACCACATGCTGCTCCGTTCTTGCCCCCAAGTGTGCTAGGTTAGCCCCAACTTTGGGCTTGGTGGCACATGCCTGTAGTCCCAGTGCTGGGAAGGCTGAAAACAGGAGGATTGCTGAGTCCAAGCTGTGCAGTGAGACCCTGCACCAAACACATTTCAAAAAAGAAAAGCAAAAAGGAAGTCAACCAAGTAGCACTGCCATGAAGTACTCAAAGCAGGCTCTCCTTGTGGCCTGGGGCTTCTTGGAGCACTGAGGCAGAGGTAAACTAAAGCTGAACCTTGGGAGAAAACCATAGGTACAATGGACCAGGAGAGCCAAACTGAAATTTTTGAAAGGAATGGTTGAGAAGTGTAGAGCTGCATGTAAACAAAGTTTGGGGTCACAATGTAAAGGAAGAATGTGGAAGTTAAAGCTACTTTTTCTGAGTGCTTATGTATTAGCTCATTTAGTAGCCAGAATTCTCTATAATTGAGGCTGTGTATTTCATAAGACAATGCTTGGCTGAAAAAAATCTGTTGGGGTAAGCCAAAGGAGGAAATTCATCACAGAATTTGAAGCACAGGCAACGCACACGCCTCCCCACCTGGGGTCTGGACAAATGTAATGAAAGGGCCAGAGTTATTGCACAAAGAACACTACCAGGGACCCTCTACAGTACATGAGGGGCTGCTGCTTTGGTTACATTATAGCCTCTACTGCAACTGTTAAAACCTGAAACAAAGATGTGTAGCTCAAAAACCAATACATTGGAGTTAATTTTAAAAAACCAAAATAAAGTTGGAGTAAACAGGAAAATAGATAAAACATGATTGGCCATGATTTGAAACTGGATGGAAGATGGATGCAGGGGTTTAATTATACTATACTGTACTATACTATACTATACTATACTATACTATACTATACTATACTATACTATACTATTATATTATATTTATCTTTGTAAATGTTTAATAATTCCACAATGATGTTTAGAAAAAATAATTATTCAGAAGTTTTAAAAAGGGTCACTTGGTCTTTCTATGCCTGTCATTTTATACGACTTATTGGATTAAAAAGCTTTGAATTCTCCATGCAATAAAAAGCACAATTACCCAGGTGCACTAAGTAGCAGGTTCTGGACTCAGTAAGCCCAATGGTCACCATCAGCTGATTAAAATTCCTGGCCCCTGAAATCTTTCCTGGCAAGTTTAGAGTGGGACCCGGGTATCTGACTCCAGGGCCATTGATCCATGTTTGCAAGTTTTGAGAGCCCGGCTTTAAGGGGCGCACTGTACGGATTGTCATCCCTATCTGAGTCGCCTTCTGTGAGTAGCACGATGATAGTGTCTTACGTATGATCTTAATTACATCAGCGTATCATGAAACACTGCCCGATTCTCACTCCAACACTGTGCCTTTTGTAGAGTCCACTCTCGTTGCCTCAGTTTCAGAACAAATCTCATGGATGTTTTTCTCCAGGCAACTCATTTGACCACGTACGTTGCTACATCTTTTACCAAAAGGGCCAACTTCACGGGGGGGTGACAAAGGACTGCATACTCAGACTTACCACTCTCCTGTTACTCCACTATAACTCTTTAATTTTATCTTGCAACTTATGTTCTGTAAGTCACAGGCATGAGCAGAGAGGTGTCAATGTTCCAGAGTGCCATGTGCCTTACAGCTTGTGTGAGCACAAGATTCTACTGGACGCACAGCAAGGCAGAGCTCAGTCAAACCAGCACAAGGCAAACATGGCTGCCTATATCCAAATACGTGGTGTACCGAGTGCCCCAAGAAGTCTTGCTTTCTATCCGAAAGTCTTGCTTCAGACAGAAAGCAATGGTGCTCTAGAAATGTGATTTACTTAGGAGCCTTATCCTATCCTTTCTTACTCATGTTATTTTTGTGTATTAGCCAACTACTAATGCCAAAAAGAACAGTATAGAAGAAAAGGAAAACAGGGCAGTCCACACATTTTTCTTTAGTCTTTTCTTATGCAACAGTGAACTAGAGGTGGATAAGTAAGATGTATACACATCAAAAGATAAATAACGGCTGATCAAGTTTTGCACGATTTTTGTACTACTTTGGTAAAAATGAAACATGGCATAAAATATGTTTACCTAAGTAATAGACTATAAATTGTGTAATTCAGGCAATTTTACATGAGTGGATGCTTTTATATTTGTACACTGAAACTGTACAGTGGTGAGATGTATTTATTAATTCAAAAAACTTTCAGTTTTCTCTAAAATAGTTTCAAGTAGTAAGCAGAGAACCTCATCGTGAGAAGATGTAAGACAGACAATGAAAGATCGTTTTAGTGCTTTTAGTGGTGCCATTTTCTTTGTGGTTATTGTTCGCTTTCTTTTTGAAGTGCGTAGGATTCCCGCTGTATTGCCCAGGGTGGGCTTCCGATGGTGGTCCTCCCTGGTAGCTTGGATCTCAGGTGTGTGCCACCACATCCAGCTCTTTCCCTGTCCTGTACAAGAGGCTCACATCGTCAACTTTGCCGAGTCCCGCATACCTTGTAGCAGGCCCTGCCCTCCCGACAGCCTTTTGTGGACTCCCACGGATTATCACTGGTCCAATGGGCACCATCGCCCTCCTGGTTCCCTGCTGCTTCACCTGTGGGCTCTAGACTGGACCAAAACTAATCTGTGGGCTCCCTGAGCACTGACTGAAAGGGACTGACTGCAATTAAGAAGACTTGGTGACCCTCTTTCAACCTTGACTTGTCTTGTAGAAGCAGTCAAATCCTGGTCCTTCTGTTTCTTCCTTGAATTATTGCATTTTTGTAAATGTTTGAACTGTAATAACTTAAACAATGAAAAGAGTTTTGCTTTTAGTTTATACTCTATTAATAATCAGGCCATTATCTCATACAGGTGTCTACAATAAGAAATGGCGAACAGTTCAGTCTTGTACCAGAAGTTTGTGTCTGTGGCCATGCTGCCCATCCAACATGTCTGTCCTTCTTCATACCTTATCTCTTGTAAATGTGGCATTCTTATAGCTCATGAATCCTCATCCACAGTCATTTATCCAATGAGATGATAACATTCACAATGCAGACCTGGCACTATTTTCATATTTGGGTCAACAGAGATATGTTGTGCCCTAAACTGTTCAGATCCAGGTTAACCATTTTTCAACCCTTTCGAACTTCACTTAGAAATACTGTTTTTGCCCAGCTCTCAAGCTCACCACTCATGATTTAGGTCTTCTCTTCAATATTCTCAAGGGAATTCTGGTCCCTGCTTTTCCAAGAGCACTCATTCCAAAGGCTGAAACTGCCTTACCAGGTTCATCTGGCTCTTGCTAATGCTCAGCTTTCTAGGGTTGACCTATCTCCACCAATGGTTTAAATTATTTGCCCAACTCAGCCCAACTCAGCATACACCCACATGGGCCCTTTCATAGCTTCAGGGCCCTTCACAGGGCCATGCACTCCACCTAAAACTATTACTTCCTTTCTTGATGCTGTGTCAGAACTGACCACACATGGACAATATATGCTGTTCAGCTTTTTGGTGCAAACAATCCTTATTCTCTTTCCCCTCATTCAACAAAAGTGGCTATGGGAAGTTTCATCCTATAACTGGGTTGAGACCCCAACATTCTGATCAAGAAGATGGTGGGGCCACAGAAGAAAGTGATTCAAAACTGTAAAGGGTACATAATGTGAGTTACCAGGAGAGAGAAAAAATCTCTCAAGCTTTCGTAGAAAACAACCTAGCAGTGACCGTGACTCAACTCAATAGTTGATGCTAACTGAAGAACTAAGAAGTTCTCTACTGTGTTCCAAGATAAAAATCCTGAGATTTTAATGGACCTTGATAAACAGCAAATAATTGATTAATACAGGTCTCACCTTAGCTTGGTCTTAAACATCCAGCAGAAAAGTACAGCCTCAAGATGGACAAAAAAAAAAAAAAATGCCATAGCAATATGTTAGCTACAAAATGTTCAAATCACTAACAACTTCTGACAGTTTTCAGCAGTGCTGGTAACTCACCAGTGCTGTGAGGTACTGAACTGAGTAGGGATAACTTGCTGTATACAGGTGCCAAAGCAATCTTTGGACTGAAAATGCCCTAAGTGAACAAGTTCACTGAGAATGGGAAGGGTTCTTCTGTGGGGTCCTCCGAACACAACCTCTCCAACTTCAACCAAACGCCCACCACCTACACTACAAAACAGAAAAGAGGGGAGCGTAGCGAGTAGGGGAGGCAGCAAATCCTTTGGTCCTGAGAAACACATCCTGCCTGAGACCCACTCCAGTCATTAGTCTCTAGGCAACCCTGGGTCTCGTGATACTAACCCTTGTCAAAAGTACAAACAACTGCCTCTGCTGTTGCTGTTGAGTTCCTCTTCTCTAGTCAGGAGGGAGTTATTAGTTTCTCCATCTCATCACTGTTTTTAACTGTGGGAACAGTTTCTACCATTCAATAACAAAATATAACTTCTATTTGGAACTTGTGTGCAATAATTTTCTACTTAGTAGAGTGCTTTTACCTCGTGGTGATCGGATTTAAGAGAGGTAGGGGTGGGATGGAGAGATCAGGGAAGTCAAATATGGAAGGTCAAGGCCAGAGGGCAAACGGTGATCAAGCAAGTTTGCGAAAATGGGAGACAGAACAGGGAAGGAATGGAAGGAATAGCTAAGGAGTATTGAAATAAATCAGAAAGAGACAATGTTTACTCACATAAAAGTATCATAAAATAAAGCATGATAGTTGATTAAAGAGAGGAAAAGGAGAAGTAGAAGAAAAAGATAAGAGATCTGAGTCATGAAAGGAAAAAAGAGAGAAACAAAGCAAAACAAGAACCAAGAATAACCACAAAAAACCAACACAAAACAAGAAAAACAGTAAAAACAAAAGTGAACCAAAAATCACAACTGGTCAGAAAAGGTAAATCAATCAGAGAAACAGAAAAAAACAAAACAACAACAACAACAACAACAAAAAACAAGTAGCTAAATTCCTCTGGTGGAAAAAAAAAAAAGGCCAGGGAGATGACTCAGTGGAATAAGCACTTCCCTAGCAAGCACAAGGCCTGAGTTCAATCCCCGGTTCTGCCAAACAAAGGGAAGGGGTGGGCCTCCAAGCCCTGAGATGACCCAGAGAACAGGCCTGGCATATGAGTGAGACTGTCCAGGTCACCAGATCCTGAAGCAACCCAGAGTGCAGGCCTGGCATGGAACCCTTTAGCAGAACTCCCTGCAAAGAGGCTAAAGGCAAGACCCACCCAACTGATTCAGGAGCAGAACATCGGGCCAGAGTGACACAGAGGGTTCACCTGCAAGGCTGCAGCAGGAAGAAGCAGAGCACAGCAGCCAGACCCAAGCCACAGCCACCTGGACAAGTCTGAACTTTCTAGATCCAGACCTGGTGCTAAGGTAATAACTCTGTCTAAGCTCTACAACAATGGTCAAAAAATCAGTGGTATACAAAATGACAAAGAGAAGGAACAAAAAGCAGTCTCAGGCCCTGAGTCCATCCAGTACAAATGCAGAAGACACTAGCATAGAGGAAATTGGACATCACACACCTGAAATCTCTGAAATAATAGCATTGGAACTAAAGAAACAAATGCAGAAAGGTATAGAAGAGATCAGATCAGAAATAATTTCTGAAGTAAAAAATATAGTGATAACTATAATCAAGTACTAAGTGCTTCTAAAGAACACACTGATAAAAAAAAAATAGAGCAAAATATAGAAATAATGGAACCCCTGAATAAGCAATATAGGAAAGAAATAGAATGTATGAAACAGTTCCAAAGTGATATACAGGAAATTAAAACCTCAATCACAAGCTGGCAAATCTGTTTGAGTGAAAGTGAAAATAGACTTTCTGACCTTAAAGACACCATTGCAACTAGTGAAAAAGTAAGCAAAGATTTCTTAAAAACAACTAGGATGCAGAAAAAATAATTCAACACCTGCAAGACGATGCAGAGATGAACAATGTGAGACTAATAGGCATCAATGAGAAGGAAGGAGTCAATACAAATAATATAAAAAGAATATGGGCAGAAGTAATAGCAGAAAACTTCCCAAATATGGGGAAACAATCTGACATTCAGGTAACTGAAGCATATAGAACTCCAAATAACATCAACCCAATTAAAACCACGCCCAGACCTATAATAATCAAGATCCCAGAAATTCAGCACAGGAACAATATACTAAAAGCTGCTAAAGAAAAGAAACACAACACATTTAAGAGAAACCCATCAGAATAATGGCAGATTTCTCTTCACAAACCATCAAGTCAAGAAGAGCATGGAGCAAAGTAACACAAGTCTTGTAAGAAAACAAATTCCAACCCAGACTGATTATACCCTGCAAAACTCTCTTTCAAGTATAATGGAGAAGTAAAATACTTCCATGACAAAGAACAGCTAAAGAATTTCATGATGACAAAGCCAAGCCTACACAGATTACTAAATGATGTTCTAGAGAGGGAGCAAAATGATCACAACCCCATGAATGAGAATGGAAAGAACCCACCAAATAGGGCAGACAATTAAACACAGGAGAATAAGAGGTGTACAATAGTAGTCTTTCAGTTATTCTTTTGTTCGCAGCAGCAAAATGTTTCCATGAGCCCACTCTACTGAGTACCGGATGTGCTGATCTGCTCACGTGAAGGAAGCACGTCTGATGCAGCAGCTGCAGTCGCAGTTCACACCTGATTCAGTTTACCGTAATCCGCTGCCGTTCTCTAAGACTCACCCACCTTCTGGGTGGGCCAAATGAAAACTGAAATGGAGATGTGAAGGGGCCCAGCAGCCCTACAGGCTCACATCCTCGATAGTGGCGCAGTATCGGCAAGCCCACCAGGGGTGAAATACTGCGGTCTGGGCTACTGTTTTACCAGACAGAGGCAGCTCTAACTGCTTCTTTTGGTATTGCCAGTGGTTGTAGCCTTCAGACTTCAGGGTGAGGGCTCAACGCGAGGATCCTGCCAAGCAGGCCATGTATCCTTCCCAAGTATGCGTCCTGGAACAGGAGAAATGACTACAGGATGGATTTTCACTAAAACTTCACGGATCACCTGGGCTCCCACAGATGCCTGCTCTTCCTGGATGGGCATAGGATACCCTGGATCGGTGTTAGTCCAGAGCCTCCCCCAAAGTGTCTGACCCTTTACCTTGCCCCAGCATACATTAACTACATGTAGCAAACCCCTCAGGCCCCTGTGGGAAGGGGAAAAGACTGGCGGTATGTGACTCTTAGTGGCACAGCAGGGTCATCCCTCAAGGGCCTCAGGTTCCCATTCTGCTCAAAGGGTTCTGGGTCTATAAACTGCCTCAGACCTATGACCTGGCCGCGGGGTTATGATTCTCTGATTTGAAATAGGCTGTTGATTATGTGCCCTTATTCTTTTTAATTATATGAATCTAGTAAAAAATTTTGTGAGCTTCCTGTCTGTGTCACCTTTGGAAAGTTCATGGCTAGGCAGCCAATGCCACCGGGCCACTCTGGTCACTGTTCCGCTTTGGCTGTCCGCCACCAGAGTGCGCCCACCCTGCCTTTGGAGATTCGGTGCCGCTGCTTGAGCCTGACTGTCAAGCCCTTGCCTGTAGTTTCCAACGGAGCCACTATGGATCCCACAGACAGGTCTGGCACATGGAGAACAGCGGCGACAGAGCTCTTCGGGGCTGCCACGGCTCTCCCCGCATGGACATGTTTCTGAAGGTTGGAGTGAAGCGCATGCTTTCTGGACATGGTGAACTCACTCCAGCATCTGCATTTCCTTAGGGACCCCCCATCAACAGTAAACCGTGGAACGCCAGGCATCTCTAACCTATTCATGGTGGGGCATCTTTTGAGCCATCAGCTAAATAAACCATTAACACTTTTCTTTACTCCAAAAGCTGTAGCACTCAATGTAGAATCCCTGTGTAATGGGCCCATATATAGAAAAGAAGCCTTCTGCAAGTGTATATTTTTGTCACCATTATCCTGCACATGTAAAATCAATTCTACACTTGCTGGTCAGGCCTCTGTCAGGTAGAAAATTTAGCTTTTGCACAGCAAACAACAATGACCAAGAGAGTGAAGATCCAACCAACAAAGTGAGGAAAAATTTTGTTCCTGAGACAAAGGACTGATACGTAGAACATATACAGAACTCAAAAAATCAGAGCCCTCCCCTCATGTAAAGAAGTAATCCATTTAAAAGTAATTTTAAGGATGCCATTTAAAATGGGCATCTGAAATGAACACACACTTCTAGGATGTAGTGTTAAAATTAAATGTGTGAAAAAGTTCAACACCGCTGGAGGTTTGAGCGACACTCATCGAAACAATGCTCAGGGCCAGTGAGATCGCTCAGTGGTCTGCAGCGCCTGCTTAGGCAAAGCACAGGGGCTGTGCTTCAATCCCTGGCACCACACACCACACCAGCCCTGCTCCGGGGGGTGAGGGTGGGGCTGAGCTGGCCACACACCCAAAAATAAAAGATAGTAAAAAACAATGCTGAGATTTCATTATACTCCAGAAATAATCTCTCTTATGCATAAATCAAGCAATACAAAATGCTAGCAGAGCAGAGGGAAAGAAGAACTGTTCTGTTATTGGTGGGAGTGTAGAATCAATTGACCACAGAGGAAATCAGTGTGCAGACACTTCAAAAACCTGGAACTAGACATTCCACTTGACCCAGCTAGTCTCCTTCTGGGTAACTTCCCAAAAGAATAAAAATCACCAGACTCTAGTTATATATGAACGTCCATGTTCATAGCAGCACATTTTGTAGTAGCTAACTCCTGGAAACAGCCCAAATGAACATCAAACAATGAATGCATAAAGAAGATGTGGAATTTTTTTTTACAGTGGAGTACTATGGTGCCATAAAGAAGGCTAAATTCGACACATTTCTAAGTAAATGGATGCACTTTGAGTTCATACTCGTAAGTGAAAAAATTGGACGCACGTGTGTAAATATCACATCGTCTTTCTTGTGTGACAAACGGAAAGTGTTCAGTAAGGATAAAAATGTGTAATACATACTGTGAAATAGGAAGAAATCATTTGAATGGAAAGGGGAACTAGGGAAGGGGAAAGGGACAAAGAAAGGGAGATAGATGCATTAGTCGGGGTTTTACCAGAGAAACAGATATGATACAAGGAACAGGTACAACCCAAGACGTGCCAGTTGCAGAGGGTCATGGACGAGGAAGCGAGCCGAGAGTGCCCGTCTGCAGGCCACCGACTGAAGGGTTCGGCCCCAAGGCTTGGACTCCCTGCGGTGTTCCACCCCTAACAATGTCTAACAGTCTGGTCTCTAATGGTTTCTAATGGTCGGCCGTTGGCTCTGCCAAGGAAGACTGGAGAATCTGCGACGAAAGCCAAGGGATCCAATCTGGAGGCTGAAGAGTCTGTGCTGGAAGCCAGGAAATAAAATCCAACCTGACTGCGAAGACGGAAGTTTATTTGAGGAAGCGGAAGGCCGAATCCTTTCTCAGCCCCTGTTTGCACTAGCTCTGGCGCGAGACCCTCACAGCCCCGAGTGTGGACAGGCCAGAAGATGCGGCCCAGTTGACAGGATGTATCAACCACCACAGAAGGCAAAGTCAAGAAAGAAGAAAGGATAAAATGGAAAAGAAGGAACCTAAGTTTTGTAAATGCCAGGAAAGGGCTTGTGGGGGGGGAGTGGGAAAAACAAGAAGCAAGTTACATCATGTAGAGGGACAAAAAATTCCCTATGATGAATGTGATCATTATGTCAATCGTACTCATAGAACTAATTTTTAAAAAGAATTATAAAATCCTTTGGGAGTTCGTTAGAGGCTAGGGGACCTCATGGGTCACACTTTGTGCCTCCACCTTAGGAGCCTTCTGTCATTGGAGCCTGTGTAGGGGCTTAGGGACAAAGGCGGAGGGGCAGTGGCCTGAGGGGTGTCAGCCCTTTTCCACTTAGCCAGCGCAGGATTAGATTCCCCAGGCATCGGAGGAGAAGCAGGGCCACGGGGCTGGGGTGGGGACGCCTGCACCACTGTGGGCTGGGAAGTCGCCGCCTCTTGCAAAAATTTTCTAAAGTTGATGAAAACTGCACCTGTTACTAGCAAACCCAGTAGCCCAGTTGCCCAGCAGCCCCATGCATAGACATGTGTAGTCAGAGGGACCATGGCAGCGCTCCCCATCGCCTCCGCCCTGAGCCTTCCTAGGCGTGGCTGCCCCGGACCGGTGTTTTCCGAGAAGGCCGCTGCAGTGCTCCTGGTGAGACGTTTCCGCTGTATGGTTGAGCACCTTTCAGTAAATTCTCTCAGTGTCTATATGAACGATTGATGTTTTTGGCGGATGTGTGTGAGACTCAGGGGACCGAAACCAGTGCCTTTGCCCTGAACTACACCCCACGCCCTTTTTATTTTCATGTTGAGACAGGCTCACTTTAAACCACTCAGCTGCCCAGGCTGGGCTGAACTTTGGGGTCCTGGGTCCTCAGCCTCCTAGGACGGGGGAGGATGGGGGCGCAGGCTAATGATGTGGACCTGTTGGCACTGTGTCCCCCGGGGGTCCTCAGCAGCCCCAGCACACTTTCCCCCTAAGTTTTTTTTTTTTTTCTGTCTTTTTGAGACAGGGTCTCACTATGCAGTTCAGCCTGGCCTTAAGCTCACTTTGTAGCTCAGGCTGGTCTCGAACTCATAGCAATCCTCCTGCCTCAGCCTCCCGAGTGCTGGGATTACAGGCATGCGCCACCATGCCTGGCTCCCCCTAAGTTTTGATGAATGAATGGATCCAGGCTCTCTAGGGAGAGTGTGGTTCACACCTTCTGGGAGGCTTCTGGTCTTCTGCTATGAGCTGGCAGCGCTGACCTGAAGAAATTCCCACTCCCTTAGTGCTCTGGAGATGAGAGGATGCTGAGGATCTGCTCTTCCTCAGACGCGCCCTGCGGGGACTCCTGGGCCTGCACGGGGCCCGAGCAGACCTCCTGCTCCTGTCTCTGCCCTAATCAGGAGCCGACCTGGCTGTCTTGCTGGTTAATCGGCATCAGGTCACCCTGCGGTTCAGCTCTGGCCTCCTCGGGCTCCTTCTCTCTGGCCCCAGCTCACCCTGATCAGCGCTCACTGCCTTCCGGCCTGAGGCCGCCCTGGTCACAGCCTCTGATCTAGGAACCTGCCCTGCTCTGCCTTCCACGTTGCTGTGCCTCCTCTTCAGCCTTGTCTGTTCCTCTCCATGAAGGAAAAGTTTCGTGCCTGCTTTCTGAAACACTTGCAGATCTCAGGGTAGTGTTTCATTGCTCTGTTCCCTTTGCAAGCCCCCTGCAGTTGCCTTTTGGCTCAAGTCTCTTAAGTGCAGACTGTGTGTGTGTGTGTGGTTGGTATAGAACCCAACACCTTTATACTGGGTTACATTCCCAGCCTCTTTTTATATTTTCCCTTGAGACAGGATCTTCCTAAGTCATGAAATTGCCCGGATTAGGCAGGCTCGTGCAGTCCTTCTGCCTCAGCCTCCCAGACAGATGTGCAGTACATGTGTGGTCTAAGCAGGTACTGACTGATACACAATAACTGTACGTCTTTGGGTCTTACAATGCGGTGCTTGCTCGCATGCCTGTGTTCTTTCAGATGTACTCATCATAAATGATTAAAGCGTAAGTTTTGGGGCCCAGTGATTATATTGATCTGATCATTCTTCAGCATACTCATGAACCAAAGTGGGGTTTTGTTCTTCTGGGTTTTCCTGTGTGTGTTCCCAGCACAACATTTCTGAGGCTATGTGTGGCTCAAGAGTGTAAAGAAAGTACCTGAAATTCCCAAGTGTGTGTGAACACACAGCTAAGTTATTGGAAAGTATTGTGGACAGTCAGAGGCCTGGAGCCTTGAAAGGGCAGGGCAGAAGACATCATCCGTGGCTAGAGGTATAGTCACTGTAGCCCAGGATTCAAGGCAAGAGGAGCTACTGACCCGTATACCTTCCTGAGGGCTGAACAGCAGCACTCTAAATAGATGTCTGGCACCTTTGGGGGGGTCAGTACCTCCTTAACCCCCCACCCCTTCCAGGCAAGTCTGTCGATCTCGTGTGTGCCTCCTCTGTGCCTTGCTTCCCAATTTGATGCCATTTAATCAGTGTTGCCCAAGAGACTATATTTCAGGTAATCTTATTGGTTGATCACAGTTCTGCCCCATCTCACAACCACCCTTTGATTATTCCACTGCATCAACACAACACGCTTTCTTGGCCTCCCCCGTCCCCCTTAGAAGTCCACTTCCTCTTAGATTTGTCCTACTCTTAACCTCCGTTATTCCTAGACTTCATTCCTCAGTTTTAGAGAAGACAAACTCAGCATTTCAGACATGTATAGCAGGTTGGGAGTTTCTTGCCCTTGTACCCTTAGGAGTAGGTTCAGCTCAGGGTGTGTCTACTCGCAGCTTTAAGTCATCTAGAGAGTGGATAATGTGTGTAAACCTAGCTATGAAGCAAGCTGAGGCTGGAGAATAACAACTTGGAACCTGGCCTAAGAGACTTCAGGAAAGCTCAGTTGTTGAATGCTTATGGGTTCAATCCCCAGCACACCACACACACACACACACACACACGGGCCTGTGACTCTATAGAAGAGCAAGTCTGGGCTTGTCTCCTCAATAGAGGAGACACAGCCTGTGCAGCTGCATTTGCATAACCACAAGTGTGAGCCTTTCTGGCAGAGGATTTAACCAGAAGAGAGGAGACTCTACACGGTCCCAAGGCGTTGAGCTAGGTAAGAGCGGAGAATTACCCCAGGGAGTTCAAGGTCTGCTGGAACGTTTTCACTTTCCACCCCTCTCGTTTGATGCCCAAGGGGAGCTTGTAGGGAACAGGAAAAGGAGAGCAGAGAGCAGGGCCCCCAAGAATGGGCCTTCAGAGCCTTTTTCTAGAAAGCAGCGTTGTCCCTGAGGGGTCACTCATCAGAGGGTCCTTGTTCCAGTGACAATGGAAATAGAAGTGCAGTGAAGCAATTCGCAAACACTTCCTCTGTACAGTAAGAGAACGTGGAAGGGGACCGTGGGTTGAGGGGGGAGAGAAGCTGAAAGGGGCCCAGTCTTCCCAAGATCAGGCTGAACTCTTAGGAAGGGGACAGAAGAAGGGGAAGTGGGCCAGGACAGTGGCTGTGGGTTCATCCCGAGGGCACAGGGTCACACTGATCTTTTAACAAATCATGAGCCTTTGCTTTTGTGTTACTGTGGAATGAACTAAGGTTCTTTTAACTAAGCCCACCATTAAATTTTTTTCCTCACTGTTGGCGATTAAATCCAGAGCCTTTTATTGCTGGCCAAATGCCCATCACTGTGTTACACATTCAGCCGTTTATTTTTTCATTTTGGAACAAGGCCTACCTAGGTAGTCCAGGGTGGGCTCAAACTTGCCATCTTCCTGCCTCGGCCTCCCGCAGTGGCACGATGATGGGCACTGTGTGCCCTGACTCCTTTATAAAGTTTAAGCCTTTGAGGGGCGATGAGTCGGACTAGAGTCTGGTAGAACGCTACTTGAGTCCTGCTGTGTAGTTCTGGAGAACTCTTTATGCCTTGTGGGGCAATTTGGTTCCCATGTTCCTGCTTTGGAGGCGCAGTCTTGGAAAGGCTGTACTAGAATCTGCAGATCTGCAGTGGCTAAGGTGCTGGGGACCTCTAGCTCCCATTCGAGGGAGTAACATTTATTTATTTATTTATTTTATTTATTTTTTTTTTTTTTTGTCTTTTTTTTTTTTTTGAGACAGGGTCTCACTATGCAGTTCAGGCTGGCCTTAAGCTCACTTTGTAGCTCAGGCTGATCTCGAACTCACAACAATCCTCCTGACTCAGCCTCCCGAGTGCTGGGATTACAAGCATGCGCCACCACGCCCGGCTGGGAGTAACATTTAGTAGTTGGATGTCCTGTAAACCTCCTATCTTTGTGCTCTCAGTTTGTTTTTTAACCTTCTGTATTTGGTACAGGGTCTTACTACACAGCTCAGACTCATAGTGGTCCTCTTGTTTTCAGCCTCCCAAGTGCTGGGATTACAGGCTCGCGCCACCATGCCCAGGCTCAGTGGCCGACTCAGGGCACCCCGGGGCTGAGGCTGGCACTGAAGGCCTGGGGATAAAATCCCAGGGCCTGTGTCTGCCTAAGCAGGCTCTTTGAGCTATCTGGTTGGCCCTCCTACTGCTTTTTAAAAAAGAGAATAAAAAGCAACAGAAAAAAAACATTAGAAGTGATAGAGAATTTCATTAAACAAAATAATAGGACTTCAACAATTATTGTTTTATTACACATTGTCTTCAAATTAGTTGTTCAGATTAAGAGATACAAAGATGCGAAATTGGTCAAAAAAGCTACAGAAAAACTAAAAAGGAGAAAAAATTAGCCCCTTGTTCCTTCTAGTTCTTTGTCAATTGCTTAGGCCTTGTGTCTTTTATGCATGGTCTTTTGTTAAAATTATGATCGATTTAAATTGAGACCATAAGAAGATTATGATGTTTCTTTGTTGGGGGATTTTATTCCCATTTTTTTTAAATGTGCTGTCTTCTGGACTTAGTAGCTGGACTTGCTAATGTCCCTTGTTTGACTTGCTTGACTGACACAGCTTGTCATCTTCAGTCTTCTTATAAATCCAGCTCATATGTAGAAAATAGACATGCTTTTTTTTTTTTTTTTTTTTTTTTTTTTTTTTTGAGACAGGGTCTCACTATGCAGTTCAGGCTGGCCTTAAGCTCACTTTGTAGCTCAGGCTGGTCTTGAACTCACAACAATCCTCCTGTCTCAGCCTCCGGAATGCTGGGATTACAGACATGCGCCACCACGCCCGGCTAGACATGGTTATTAACAGCCCATAAAATCAGGGCCCAGGAAATAGCTCAGCAGCATGAACACCTACCTGCCTTGAAGGCACAAGGTCCTGAGTCTGATCCCTGGTACAGCAAGCAAACAAACTATGACATCCCTTACACTAGTTAAAAGGATGATAGGTCAGTGGCTACTAAGATTTGGGGGTGTGGCTGGGACAGACCCCCTCCCCCAGATCCTCCTCTCCACTTTGGTGGAAATGTTGAGCTGTGCTGCTCCAGTTCCGTTCTGCAACGGCCTTCCGCTGGGGAGGAGCCAGTCTCATCTCTTGAGGTTCCCCACTCTCGCCTTTCCATGGGCAAGGTTTTTCAATAACCTGTGCATGAGAAGAAAAGATTTCCTTTTTCTGATTCTATTTCTCATATTTTCCCTGCCACTTTGTACTTCCCTTTTTGGTGGCATATGAGATTAGAAAGAGGACTATAAACTGCTCCAACCTTTTCCTCCTGCCCAACAACTAAAACCGTTTAAGTTTAACCTATAGAAAATGAACTAAAGCCCTGTCCTTAACTAGTGCCAAAGACACTTAGATAAGAAACGCATCTTAGATAAGAAACGCATACCCCGCCTCTGGGTCAGGTGAAGCCTCAGAATTTTCCCTTCCAGGAGAACACATAAAGAAGCCATGTTCTGGGGCTGGTGAGATGACTCAGTGGGGTAAGTGCCAGCTTAGGCAAGCGCAGGGACCGGGGTTCAATCCCCGGCACCACGCGCTGCCCAAGCCCTGCCCCGGGCGCATTGAGCCGGCCACCACGCAGCTCGCCAGGTGTGGTGGAGCGCGCCTGTAATCCCAGCACAGGGAAGGCTGAAAACAGGAGGCTCGCTATGAGTCCAAGCTGTGTAGTGAGACCTGAACCAAATATATTGAAAAATATAAAACCACGTTCTGGCTCAGTGCTCCTGGCACCGGGCTTCCTCAGGAGACCTGTGGGAAGTGCTAACTTCTGAGTGAAATCTGAAGGAGTTCTGCCTCCCAAGCACCCCCCCAAAAGGAGCAAAGCATTTAGTTTAAGGGAAAATCCCCAATCTCATGACTCTCTATCTCCTCCCCCTGGGCTTGATTCTCACCCTTTATGTGTAGGACAGGAACAGACTATAATAATAAGTTGTGGGCTTTGAAATTTACACTATAAACTTACAAAATGCTATGTAATAATTTTTGCTTAAGATTTTATCTATTCCCTGTAGAACTTTCACAAATAGTGGTCACTCTGCCAGGTACTTATATGCCCTTAGAGAAGCTAGCATTCTCAGAAGTTTTTTTGCTTTGAGATAAGAGTTTCACTATGCAGTTCAGGCTGGCCTTGAACGCACAGTGTAGCCCAGGCTGGCCTCTGATTCACAGTGACCCACCTGCCTCAGCCTCCCAAGTGCTAGGATTAAAGCCATGCACCACCACACCTGGCGAGCTGCCACTCTTAAAGCAGAGGACAGGTTTCCCCAGCATCTTCTGGTGAATCTCCACCGAAGCCAATGGCCAGTGGCCTGTTGGCCAGGTAAGCAGCTGAATTCCTGTCTGGAGTCAGATCTCTAGTTTTGGATCAGTAGAAACTGAGAGCCACTGAGATGTCATGGGCAGGGCTTCTCTGTGCTGGACACCTGAAAAGGCCCCTCAGTGGACACTGGCTGGGTAGCCAGCAGAAAAGTCTCCACTTCCCTGTAGTACTTTTCCTGCTCTGCTAGTAAGTTAGAATCTCCCCCTAAGTGTTCTCCAGCTTGCTGGGAGTTACCTTAGAACCACCTCGTCGTTAAATCTCTGGCTTGCCACAACTGTTTGCCTTTAGTGGTGGAAAACAGCTCTCGGGGGGAAATGATTTACCTGTGTGCCTTGTACATGCTAAGAAAAAGAGATTTTGGTCAGCTGGTTTTCTTTGATGTATGCATGGAAGACTGAGTTATGCTGTAATAGAAATTTTACTTATTTATTTTTGATACAGGGTCTCACTATGTAGTTCCAACTCTTAGTAATCCTCTTTGTAATCCCTAGTGCTGGGATTACAAGCATGTGGCACCACACCCTGTCCCAGGACTGGTTGGCACAGCACGCCATACTGGGGATCGAACTTGGGACTTCGTGCTTGCTAGGCAGGTGCTCATGCTGCTGAGCTATCTCCCCAGCCCTGTGATGAAAATTTAAAAAATTTTAAAAATCAGCCGATAGTCTGACACCATATTGGGACAAAAATAAGATCATGCAGCCCCCTATCTGGCTTACCTGTTAGACTCACTTTGACTTGACCAAGTACACCAGCGGTCACCTGACCCAGCTCAGCGTGACGGCCCCAGACACACAGCCGGTGCCCTCTCACCCTCACACATGCCCTATTTGCTAACTTGTTCCAAAGCCTTTCTACTCAACAAAGAACAATTGGTGCTACCCAATGAAAAGTTACCATTACTTACTACAGGCTTTCAAGAAATCTTAAATTTTTGTTCTTGTCTCTCATTTTTTTATTACCTTTTTTAAAAAATTTACTTTATTTTTATTTATTTATTTATTTATTTTGTCTTTTTTTGAGACAAGTTCTCACTATGCAGTTCAGGCTGGACTTAAGCTCATTTTGTAGCTCAGGCTGATCTCGAACTCACAACAATCCTCCTGCCTCAGCCTCCCGAGTGCTGGGATCACAGGCCTGCGCCACCATGCCCGGCTTAAAAATTTACTTTAAAGAGAGCATAGTAGTAATTGATATGGCATAAGAAACAGTACACATTTAGAAGGCCACGATGTCAGGTGTTTCAAGCAGGGTGTTCGCGTTACACATTGCTGTCCTTGATGTAGACGCTTAGTTCACAGATATCAACATAGAGAGTTAGTCAGGGCAATAACTCTATCCACTGACATATACCATCTCGCATAACTACATCTGTTAATCTGAGTAACAGATTTGATAATAAAAGTAGATATTATATCAATCACTATTAATCAGATATTCTTGTTTTGAAAAATCTGCAGTGTGCATGTACTGTTACACGTTACCCAGTGCCTGTCTTTGCTTTTGTTTTCTGTTTAGTTTTGTTTTTTGGTGGAACCAGGGATTGAACTCAGGCCCTTGCACTTGTCAGGGAAGCTCTTATTACACTGAGCCATCTCCCCGGCCCTAAAATAATTTTTTAAAAATTTACCATGCTCTTAAGCTTTTGTATCCCCTGCTTGCAAAACCTATATGAACTAAGCCTAAAGCTGCCTCCGGGCTGCTGCTTTGGGAGCCATGCCCCACAGCCCACTAGCACAGTAAAGCTGGTTACCTTCCTTCTCCCTGGTGCAGAGCATTTTCCATTCAGCTCAGTACTGGGTTCCTTAACAGTGCTTTTACTAATACTTGAATTGCAATTAGATATAATATAAGTTTAATTGATGAGCGTTAGAGATTTAAATTTAAAAAAAAATTTAATGTAGCCTTGTTTGAAAAAAAAAAAAAAAAAAAAAAAAAAAAAAAAAAAAAAAAAAAAAAGGCTGCCTAGGTGATTAGGCAACTAGCAGGAGCGGCTAGGTCACTTCTCCGCCCTGGGGCTCAGGGTTGGGTTTCTCTCCAAGCCACTTGTCACTGATCTCTAGAGATGGTCTCCTTCACAGGCTGAGAAATGCCCCAACTACTTCCAACTCAAGTTTTGGCATTCTTCCTCTTTCAAAGAGCTACAAAGCAACGGTTTAGTGCCAAGCAATGCACTGGACCCTTCCTTTAACACGACTGCTACAGTGGTGGTCAATTGTAACCTGTGATTATAAAACAACACCTGTAGGAGTAAGACCAAGAGCTCCCTGGAAGATGACGTTATGTGCTGACATGGGGTGGGGAGGCTGGTCACGGTGTGTCTTTTGGTCTCTCTTCAGATGGCATCCACCTCCCCCAGAGTAGAATCTACCTGAGGGATCCTGCAGGGGTATAGAGATGAAATAGAAATTAAAGGGGATACCCGATCATTTTTTCTGGCAATTCTTTCATTAGGGAGCTCAGTGTCATTTACAAATATTGACTTCTGTTGAGAGACTATGGGTACAAACTTTAATCTTTGAGGTTCTTAGATGTATTACAGGTACCTGAGGGCACATATTTTCAGAATGAGCTTATGTAGAACCTGTGGCCCTGCCACAGAGGGACATTTCCTACATGATCAGACAGAGACTCCAAAATATCTCAAAAACTTCTTTGTCCTAGGGCCAAGATTTCTTCTGGACTATTACCTGTCTCTCTAAGTGACAGATCTCTTTGGCAGGCTGAGATCTGTTTTTTCAGAACGTCTGCTGTAGAGTAACTTATTAGAAAGTAAGCCCTAAGCAATGTAACTGGAATGTTTTCATGTTTCCTCTTACTCTCTTCCGAAAGGTTATGGAGCACCCACCAGGTTCAGGAGTCAATCAAGGCTTTCGTTTCCAATGGTGTGTTTTTCTGAGGATCGGAGGGAGCTCCACCCTGGAAAAGTTCCTAACCTTAACTGTTTTTCTGCACCTGAGAGGATTAGGGTTTATTTCCCGTGCGCTTGGAGCCACTGCACTGTGGCTGAGAAGTAACGCAGTTACAATAGTTTTTAATAGGAGACAATTCTCTCCTCTGTGACTGCTGAATTTCAGGACAAAGTGTCTAGAATGGTGAGTGTCTCCTCTCTGGGATCTTTCCAATCTAAAACTGACTTTCATTTATCTCCAGGTTGTATTTTTTAAAAACTGGTTTGGTTTTAATCCTGAAACTGTCAAAGAATAACTGTAGAAGTTTTAGTCCTAATTTTTCTGCCTTTTCCAATCAGATAAGCCAATAGCCTAGGGCCCATCTTATAAAAGTGCCTTTGCTTTCCCAGGTGTAAGAAGAGTCCTTCTGACTCTTACTACAAGAGATCTCTGTTATTTGACCTACAAAATTTTCTGGCTAGTCTATTTATAGCTACAAACTTAAAAACTGTAAAGAAAATTACTATAATTCAAATTGGCTGACTGTATCTGCATGTAGCGTAGTCTACGCCTGTCTGCTTGTCTGTCTGTCTGTTCAGTGTGTCACTGGTTACAATACTTACAGAGGTTTGTGTTTGAGCTCAACGATTTTTTTCTTCTTTTTGCCTCTTTAGATTTTTAAAATATTTGTGTATAACTTAAGTTGGCTGGTAGCTGTCATTAGAATTAAGGACATACTTCCACCCCCATTGCCAGCAGGTCAGCATGATGTGAAGACTGGATTTACAGATGCAACAAATTACATGTTGGTGTCTGTGTAAAATAACTCAGGTCTTTCATTGCTCATAATGATGTGTTATTGTTATGATCTTGTTGTCATAGGACATCAAAAACTCATTCTCATAATTTAATGGGGATCTCCTGGGTTCAGGGAAGCCTCTGCAGAAGATTCACCTTGGTCTAAAAGAAGCAGCTTGTGCAAATATTTTCTTCCAGTATTTTTCACCAATAGGACCCCAATAATTTCCATAGGTTTATGGGAGGTACATCGTTTGCGTTGCTCAGCAGATTACTGTAATATGTTTACTACGTTGTCATCAAAAGGTTAAGTTTTCTCAGTTTCTAAGTAACCCTTTCATTTTTATTTTTTAAAGAGAATAAAAAACAGTTAAAAAAAAAAAGCATTAGAAATGATACAGTTTCATTAAACAAAATATTAGGAATTCAACGTTGTTATATTGCATATTGTTCTCTTTAAATTAGTTGTTTAGATTACCAGATCTGAGCATGCAAAATTGGAGCCCTAAAATAATGGTAAAATTATAGCATAGTGGATAAACCAGGAGCACGGTAATTTATCAAGTAGCGAACATTGTACATAGCTGCGCTGCGCACTTTTCTGTCACTGTCAGCCTAGTGTGCTTGGTCACACCAGCACAGTGGCAGACACGTAAAGAGTGGGTTGTACTGCAGTGTTGCATTATAGCTAGCTGACAGGATTTTTTTTTTTTATCTGTTACAATTAGATTTAGAAGTTCTGGCGGAGAGCGGAGAGCATGGAGAGAAGTGGGGCGCGGCCTGCTTCTTGGGGTCCTCCAGGCACTCCGAGCCGCAACGCCTCGGGCTGCAGGGCCTCTGCCCCAAGCCACAAAGGTGAATGAAGCCCTCACCAGCCCTGGAAGGTGACAGAGGCAATGCTGAGGATGAGGGTAAGACTGGCGGGCCTCGGGCTGTTGCCAGAGAGAGAGAGAGAGAGATCTAAAGTGACATTCCACGCTGGCCTAATTGGAAATGCCCACCGCCCCACGGGAAGATTTCCTGGTGTCTTGGAAGGCCTGTGTAAATAATATAAAAAAGCTGCTCTCAACATTCCTCCCAACCTTTTAAAAGAAAACTTGCTGCATGTGGACAGTATAGATGTGAAGAGGTGGCCGACATATGATAAAGTAATTAGAAAAACTACACGTCTTGGAAACGTCCGTTTGTTTAAAAAAAAAAAAAAGACAGAAAAGAAACGTCTTCTGGAAGTGACTTTTCGAAATGGACTTTGTTAGATCATCTGGAGAAGTGACACTAGGAGCTGTAACTTGTCCACGTTTGTTCTGGGGGTTAGAGGACACGGGTCCAGTACCAGGCTGGATACATGTGGAAGATGTTTGTATTGTACCCATCATTTTGTGCGTGCAATTTAGTCTTCAGATAGATAGATAGATGATAGATAGATAGATAGATAGATAGATAGATAGATAGATAGACAGACAGACAGACAGATAGATAGATATTTGGCAATGCTGAGTACTTTATTGAAATATCTGGTCATTGGAGAGATTCTAAAGTGCCTGATAACATGTTAAAAAGAAGTAGTGAAATAATGCATTTTGTAAATTTCTTGTTGATGCTCACATTAAGTGTTACGGGGCGGGGAGGCAAAGGCCCTCCTGAGCAGTACACTTTGTTCACACACTGGTTCTTGGAAGAGAAGGCAATGGAGAGTGCTGAGGGCACTTACAGCAACACAAGTTGCCACTGTCCCTTAGGTCTGTGGGCTCTGTTTGCTTTGCTGTGTAGGGAGGGTATGTAAGGGCCAAATGGGACCTTTCACAGCATCTAGTCTTCTCAGATGCTAAGCAGGTTGCCAGTTTTGATTAAAGTAGTTAGTAAACTGACAAGTTTTGAAATAAAATTCCCAGGAGATTGTCTTTGGAAAGTGTGAGCATTTTAGCCCACTGGGTTAGTGGAGAAAGGAAGGGTTTGAGATTCATATCTTCAAGACACTTTCAACTATTGTCACATGCGTACAGTTTAACCAAGACTGTTGTGTGTATAATGGACAAACTGGGTCCTTACTTGAAACATCTAGACTTACCCAGATGTTTAGAAGTGCCCAACATATGTTAAATGTAGAGGTAGTAAAATATCACTTTGTAAATATCTTTTTGCTAAAGTTCATATGAAATATTGTCTTTTGGGATTGGAATGGTTAAACCACCTCTTGAACAGTATGGTACCCTCTGTACTTGTGCAGTGGCTTGGAGGAGGAGGAAGGGAAGCAGCTGCAAAAGGCATCATGTTAGTGCGTTGTATTTGGATATTTTGAGACATCTTTTTTAGTATTTTGTGGGGTTTGTTTTGCTGTACATAGTGTATATAACAGACAAATCCAAACTTCACCACATTTACTCCCAGAATATAGAGTTTACCAAAGTAGTAAAGTTAGCACATTTTGTACACTTTGTGTTAAAATACACAGAACAGTTTGTTCACTGTAAAAACAATAGATTTAGATTGGACTACCATCATGTGTACATACACATGATCTGTTGTAGACAAAAACATTATTACGTGGCTCATGATGGACGACTGAATATCCTATTACTCCCTCTAGTGGGGCTGTTCAAGTTTCAGACATTCTTCTACCTTCCCAAGATGTGAAAAGGGGCTTCCTACTCCTTTTTCTCTTTAAACACCTTTTTTTTTTTTTTTTTTTTTTTTTTTTAAGGACAGCGTCCACAGGGTCTCAGTGCATAGATCAGACTCCTAGTGATTCTCCTCTTTTTGCCTCCCAAGAGCTGGGATTACAGGCACAAGCCCCCGCGCCCAGTCTCAATCCCCATCTCAGTGTGCCCTGGGGGTGGGGCATGGCAGCACCAGGGACCGAGCTCCTGGCTCCTGCATCTGCCTAAGCCTGGAGGAATTCCGTGGGTGCTTGGCAGGCGGAGCTGGTGCAGGCCCAGGTGCTGAGGAGGCAGAGGCAGCGGGAGGCCCGAGGTGGCAGCCGGGCATGGCGAGCAGGCCTCCGGGTACCTGGCACAGGCCCAGGGCCCCCCGGGGATTCCCCCACGTCCCTCCAGCCCGGGAAGGTGCGAGGGGCACGGGCCAGCTCGTCAGCGCCCTGAAAGAGATGGACAGCACGCCCTTCTTTGCTGTCCAGCTGCCTTATGAATTGGCAATCAAGATAGTTCAGTGTCTGGACAGGAAAGACCAGGAAGGTGTGCGCAGGCGAGCAAGATGTGGAAGGTGCTTGCCGAAAACGAGGGGCTGAGGTGCAGGCTGCAAGGACACCTTCCGGAGGGCAGCACGGGTGGCCCCGCTGGAAGTGCATCTTCCAGGAGCGCGGAGCCAAGCTAAGAAGCCACTGCGAGATCCGCAGAGCTGCCGGGAGTGCGCGGGCACCCGCCCCCGAGGCAGTGTTAGGGGTGCCACTCTCACGAGGGAGTTGCCATTGCTGGATGTACATTAGGGGCCGTGCTGGGACCAAGTGGCCCCTTCCTGGATCCGAGCAGGAGCAGGACGAGCCTGGAACGCAGCCGTACGTGTCCCTGAGGACAAACAGCTCCCTGCGGCTGCAGCTTCTGAGGCGGACGTCTTCATAGCTGGGACCTGAGGACTGGAACGAGTCCTGTCCATCGCTCCAAGCATGATGCATGGACACAGGCCCTGGCCCTCAGCCGGGAAGGTGCCATGGTTGCCACTGCTGCTGCTTTTGACGTTGTGATGTTGTCTTCCGGTGAAGAATAAGCACTTGCCTGGCAAGCACAAGGGCTTGAGTTCTATTCCCAGTCCCCCCCACCAAAAAAAAAACACCACCAACAAAAACTGGTTGAGGGCCAGTCAAATAGTTTAGAGGATTAAAGCACCTGCCTACAGACCTTCAGCTAACTCACTCAACCCAGGCTCTCATCCTTGTGCTTTCTTTTCACACACGTGTACCTGCCTACCACCAACGCACTGCTCTGCTCATGTCCGTCCATCCGGAGGCCCCTTAAAAAATGCAACAGTATGTAAAGGCAGTTTCCTCCTTTTCAGAAATCATAACATTCAAATAAAGAATGTGACCCACCTGCCATAGCACAACAATATTTATTTTAAGACAAGCCATGGCAAAATATACAAAAGTCATTAAGGATATAGCTCAGTGGCACAGCGCCTGCCTGTCAAGCATGAGGTCATAAGTTTGATTCCCAGTACCAAAAAAAAAAAAAAAAAAAAGTTAATCCTTGTTTTTAACAATAATTTATATTATGAAAACACTCTCCAACTTCATCCCATCTTTGAGCAGAAGTTACAGGTATGTGGGCTAATGACTGCCTGAAAGTGTTTCTCTCTTCAGATTCACAATCTAAGCGTTCTCTGAATACAGTTCTCTGTCTTAGTTACTTTTCTCTCGTTGTTGGGACAAAACACCCAGTACCCAAGATTAAGGAAGGAAAGGTTTATTTAGCTCACAGTTAGTGAAGGTTTCAGTCCATACTCAGCTGGCTCCGAGGCACAGTGGAACATGGCAGAGGGCAGCAGTTCATGGAGGAGGAAAAAAAAACAAAACAGCAAAACAGCAAGAGCAAAAGAGAGGAGCAGTGGCTGGGTCTCTCCTCGTTCCCTATACTGTACTCAGGCTGTCTGCCCCAGAGCGGGTGTGACAGTCACACCCATAGTCCCAGCATTGGATCGTGAATTAATCACAAACTCTAGGCCAGGGAGATGGCTCAATGGAATCAGTGCTTCCCGAATCACAAACTCTAGAAGCCGCCCCAATGATTGTATGAGGCTACTAAACACAAGCCATGACAGTGACAATAGAGGGAAGTAGAAGAGGGAGAAGAGAGAGGAGTAAGGTTTTCCCAGTTACGGGTTCCGTGGCAGTGAGGACATGAAGTGTGCAGTGATTTCTATTGTCTTTTCATCTTTATACCATGTTAAGTAATGCTTACAACTCAGCAGGCTTTTTCTGAGCTACGACCCTGAATTTTTTTCTCTGCAAACAATGCACTTACAAATGTGTTTATTAACTCACACCCAATGTCACAATAACTAGTAAGGATTAAAGGAGTGCACCCCTAGTATATTGGTTTGCAGTATTTTAAGGGTAATATAAATTGCCATGGTGATGACAGAGGCAACAAAACTTCTAAAACAAGTTTACAAAATGGCAAAGAAATATCACCAAAAAAAGAGTCATTGTGGCTTAAATATAAAACTAAAATCATTAGTTTACCAAACAGTACACATCTAATAAAAAAGCAAAAACGACCTAAAAGACCCATTATTTTAAAAATGCCTTTTAAAGGGCACAAATCTGTGAAACACTGACTTAAGTTTTCATTCTCCTTTTTTCCTCTGCAAGTTTACCATTTTTTCTTTTCTGCTTATGTATTTGATGCAGGATCTCAATATGCAGCTCAGACTCCTAGGGATCCTCCTGTTTTCAGCCTTCCCTGCACTGGGATTACAGGCGTGTGTCACCGACCCAGGACTCAGTCACTGTCTCAGCCCATCCCCAGGGTGGTGCTGGCCCTGGGGATCAAGTCCTGGTCCCTGCGCTTGCCAAAACAGGTGCTCAGTCCACTGAGCTATTTCATCTGCCCCGAGTTTACCTTCTCTGATCTCCCCCTGAAGTAATGGAAAATTTTCAGAGCTT
This sequence comes from Ctenomys sociabilis, assembly GCA_004027165.1. Classification (NCBI taxonomy): domain Eukaryota; kingdom Metazoa; phylum Chordata; class Mammalia; order Rodentia; family Ctenomyidae; genus Ctenomys; species Ctenomys sociabilis. The sequence continues at coordinate 18,158 of PVKA01016711.1, read as the reverse complement.
TCAGTGATACAAACAGCCCGTTACGGGACGTGTAACCACAACGATGCTAGGGGCTTACAAGAAAACTGTTTCCAAAAACAAGCAAACAAAAAATAAAATTATTTGCATCTTCACTTTGACCTCAAATGTCCCAGAGCAGCATATTGGCTATTTTTCAAGGGTTCTTTGTTGGTAAGCTTCAGATAACATTGTTTTTTAAAAACTATAATGGTTTTGATCATGGTACTAAATTTCAGTTCTTCCACTGGTGGTTCTTAAAGAATGCTTGACTTCTACAATGCTTCCCTTGCACAGCATTTTAAAAAAGCAAAAAAGATAAAAGAAAAGAAAACATAAAACTCATTACTTAAGATTAAAAAAAAAACAAGCAGAATAACTGTCTGCACTAGCTTAAAATCTTAGGAAGAATTTATTATAACTTTATGATTTTACTATGAAGAATTCAGTGGTTAGTATGCTCTCCTGGTTCTGATAAGTTGGCACATGTGAAAGGGCCATTTGTTTTTGTCAAAAATAGAATTTAGATTCCCCTGGAGCAAGCTGGGTGTTGTTCATTAGGGCTCCCTTCGAAGGTGCACCAGAATCCTCTCTCACACAAGCACTGCCCACCACGATAGATAAGTTTTGACTCGAAAAAGCGCCAATGAATTTATCTCTAAGCGCTCAACAATGATACGGGCGCATCCGGGCCTAGTGCTGCAGCCAGTGGTGTATGTAGGGCTGAAGGGTAATTCCAATGGCCCTGGAAAGACTGCTGTTGGCCACTTTGTGTGTTTGGGGCAGGCTAGGAATGGGAAATGAGGCTAAAGGAGAAGTGAAAAAAAGCTGTACAAGATCAGGTCGGCAAAGGCCGTGCACAGACTCCGCCCCAGCCAAGCCTCCCTCACCACTGACATTTCCATCCTTTCAAAGTACCTTACCATAATACTAAAAAAGGAAAAATGTTAAGTAAATGTATCTAATAATTCAATCATCGCTGGATGCTTCTGTAACCAAACAAATAAGCAATGAGGGTGCTGACCTTCTGGGGCTTGTGAAACTCATCGAATGCCCCCACAAGACAGGCAGCAACGATGAACTGCAATCCGTTGGTACTGAGCGGAGAAGGTTCAAGCCAATATTCACACGGTAGTCAACAAAGGAAGACCCTTCACAGCAAAGCGTGAAGGCCGTGGGGTTCTGGAGAAGAGCTGCAGCCGCTAGCGGGGACCAGCAGGAAGAGCCCTCTTTCGTGGCTGACTGCTCCTGAGGCCTCGCTAGCTTTGTGCCAATCACGGCTTCTCTGCTTCTGCACCGGGCGGGTTCGGTCACAGCGAAGCTGCGGCTACACTTCGGGTGAGGCTTTCCCCGGAAGCCTGCTTTTGCACTGGCTTTCAATAAACAGAGGATTCAGCTCTTTGGCTTTTCTCTCTCCTTCCTCAGTTACCACTTGCCTCTCATCAGCAAGCTCTGTTTAATTTCCTACTAGCATGCTGACCGTTGGGAGCTGCTGAAGCTCCAAATCGATCCTGTGTGGGAGGGAGGGCAGGAGGAGGCCGCATTGCCTGAGGCAGTCAGGCTGCCTTAGTCTTGAGAAAAGCATCCTGCCTGGATGCTGTGGGCTGTTAGTGTCTTGCAACTTTGCAAAGGTATAGATAAATACCCTGCGGTGGGCGTTTGCCTAGCAGGCTTGGTCTACGCCTGACCACAGCTATTACCTCTTGTCTTTAGTTCTTAATCCCCTTGCCATTTTCTCCTGGGAGCTATGCAGAAACCAAGGGATCCCTACATTTGGAGCCTACAACAGGGACCCCTGATACTGATAGGAGGGAGGATGGGAGGATGTTCCCCAGAATTTTGCCAGCAGTAGGGTTGATTACAGACTGGTGGATCAGTAGTTAGCACTGGAGTGTTATATTGACAATTATCAGGTGAAAAACATGAGGCACGGAGGTCTACTGACCTTAAAAACATATTTTAAAAAACAAACTTAAAGAGAAAAAACAGGATTTTTTTTCTTTTTTCTTTTTTTTTTTTTTTTTTTTGGTGGAACTGGAGATTGAACTCAGGCCCTTGCACTTGCCAGGGAAGTGCTTATTTCACTGAGCCATCTCCTCAGCCCCAAAACAGGGTTTTTGAAACTGTCTCATTGCTATTTGTTTCTCAGTAAAATTAATCAAAATAAATAAAGGCAGAGAAAAGCAAAAAATAAAAGAGAGAAAGAAAAATAGGTTTAAGGAAAGCCAAAAAGGACAAAATTATATTGAATTAAAAATGGGACCAAGATTTGAAGAACCAAGGATGTTTATACATGTATATGGATGTGTGCAAAAATATTTGTTGGTTTCTTGGTTCCTGTATTTACATCACCAGCAAAGACCACCACAAAAGTTTTAGCATGGAGTACTGTTTTGAATGTAAGTCCCAAATGGGACATGGAGGATGGAGCAAAGGCACCGCAGATGGAGTTTAAACGTTCTAGCTTTGCTCATTTAGATGGAAAAAGAGAACAATTGGGGGCCTGGGAGATGGCTCCGTGGGATAAGCACTTCCCTGGCAAGCTCAAGGGCCTGAGTTCAATCCCTGGTTCCACAAAAAAAAAAAAAAAAAAAGAGAGAGAGAGAACTATTGTTTTGAATTTCGAGCAGTTGGTTCCAAGTGGTGCAGCTCTGCTGGGGGGAGGGGCACAAACTGGGCTCAGGGAGAGAGAGCCCTATGCCCCAGTCCTAGGCAGACCCAGCAGGGCTTTCCCAGATGCTGGGGTGACCACCCGCCTAGTCCACCCACGGAGGTTAGTGTACCACCAGCTACAGTCCCGTGCACCTGGAGGTACATACGGGGATCATGACTGTGGCACTCTGAGGCCTTGGTGTTGGCTACGTGAATTGCTGGCATCCAGAATTTGTTAGGCTCAGTGTAGTGCCAGCCTGGGGAAAACCAACACACACAGCTGTCAGAACCCGAGCAACAGCTGGTGCAAAGTGCACAACAGACTCGGCTACACAGCCTGAACACCTGTGAAGCGTGGGCAGGGGAAGGTCTGCAAAAGAGCCTGTTGCTCACTCTAACACAATGAAGCTGCTGTAGCAGCTGGCTCCGCCCCATAGCTGGGGAGCGAAAGTGGCAGCCAGAGGCCGGGCCTCAATCCGAGAGGTCTCAGGTTTGCCTGCCGTCATCCACGCTGATTCTACAGGGAAATCGAAGCTATCCTTCGGTCCACCAGAACCGCTGTTTAAACCATGCCAGAATCTTGTATTGCTCAGTTGGTCATTCTTTGGTAAAAATTCAAAAAATTATTTTTTAAAAAAGGATATATTGGATTAAAAAAATAAAAATTGAAGGAAAAAGTGTTTTAAAGGACTTTCAAATACAAGCCTGGATGGCCTCTGAATAGAACAGCTACAAAAGTGTGGGATTGCTGGCCGAAAGATACACAGGGCCATTCCGCCGGGAAGGGAGCCGCACAGAAAAGCAGAAAGCGGAGGAGCGCCGCCTCGCTCCCCATTACAACTGACAATGGAAGAGAAGCCTTGACATCTTTCTCTTTAAGGTGATTAATTTAAAAGGATATTTCTGGGGGGCCAGGGAGATGGTTCCATGGATTAAGTGCTTCCCTGGCAAGCGTAAGGACCTGAGTTCAATCCCTGGTTCTGCCAAAAAATAATAATAAATAAATAAAAGGATATTTCCGTTCTAAATAAAAAGTTGCCTAAAGAAATCATATTATTGTAAGATTTACAATATTGTGAATATTTTTTTTAATTTTTTATTGTAAAGAAAAAATTCATTAAAGCATTTACATAAAAAATATTAGCTATGGAAGAACAAAATTAAATAGCATCTTATTACACATTAGAAAAAAAAAAGACCAAGTGTGTAAGAAACTAGGCTAATTAGCTGGGGAACACAGAGGCTGCTGTGCCCCGGCGGGCGTGGACCTCCAGCTGCGCAGCGAGCAGCTGCCCAAGAAGGACATGGTCGGGTTTCTGCAGGACCACGGTTTAGATTCATTTCTTGCAGAGCATAAATTATTAGGAAACATTAAACATGTAGCTAAGATAGCTAATAAGGCTCATTTGGTTATAACTTATAATCATCTTTTTTGAAATTAAGCGTTTCAAAGGTACCGAAAACATAAGCGACTGATCAAGTGAAAAATGTGAAGCGCAATGAAGAAAAGCCCAAGGAAACCAAGTCGGAAGAGACTCAGGATGGGGGGCCACCGAAACACACAAAATCTATCCTGAAAAAGGGAGACAAAAGCAACTTTCCCAAAAAGGGAGATGTTGGGCGCTGCTGGTGCACAGGAATGCTACAGGAGGGGACGGGTTTTGATACTAATACTCAAACAAACTCAAAGAAGAAGAAAAACACCAAGCCTTTAAGTTTTAAGGTTGGATGGGCAAAGTCATCAGAGGCTAGGATGAAGCCCTCTTGACTATGAGCGGAGGTGAAAAGGCTGGACTGGAGAACGAACCAGACGGGCTTATGGAAAGAAAGGACAGCCTGCTGCCAAAATTCCACCAAACGCAAAGCTCGTTTTTGAAGTAGAATTAGTGGACACTGATGGCGACAGCAGGACTTAAGATCTGAAGACATCGGAGTGATTAAAAGTTGGCCTTGAAATTTATGGAACTAGAACTTATTGTAAAGAATCAACTGGAAATTTCAAAGAGTTAAGTAAAACTTACTTGATCCCATTTTTTGAAAAATGTAATCCCTTATAAATCCCTGAAGTCTAAAGTATTTTCCTATAGCTGTGTGAAATACTGGTTAAGGAAAACTGTATTTCCTTTTACCTCCTGTTGTGAAACTGAAAAATTCAATTAAAATAGATCCACTAGCTTGAAAAAAAAAAAAAGAAACTAGACTAATTAAAAGACTGAAAGACAGAAAAAAAAATCTGTCCTCTCTGCATTTTATACTTAGCAAGCATACCTTTGAAAACTAAAAGTAGAATATTTTCCAGTTATACAAACTTAAAATATTCTAATGCCTCCAGGCATAGCATACAGCAACTAACAAAGAGCAAAATTCAAAAGGCATGAGAAGTTGCAGTATGCTCCTGGATGAACAATAAAGAGCTCTCAAAGTGATAGTTATGCAGGACTATATAAAATATATTAGATGAATTCTTATTTAAAAGGTCATTAAAAATTTCTATGAAATAGTACCAACCTTATGTCAGGTTATACATGTATTTTTCTTATATATATATGTGTGTGTGTGTGTGTGTATAAAAGACAGGGAAGAAGTAATATAAAGTCAACAGAAAATGGAAATATACTTTTTAAAGTTTCCAATACTAGAAGATATCATACCATGTCTTTTAAATAAATTGTAAGTCAAACATACAGTATAAACCTTAAAACAAAAATTAAGATTAGGCAATATTCAGAAAATTAAATACTAATTAATTAAAAATTAAATGTGTCCAAACAATTAAACTAAGAGAAAGTTTTCATGATAGTAAAGAAGTACTAAGAATAAAACATAAGATAAATGCAGGAATGACAAATAAATGACCAGCACTTCTCACAGTTTGGGGACAGGGTACCGCACAAAGTTCTAGTGTGTTGTGGACATGGATAATGACCATGCCACTTACTGGTGACCGGATGTCACTTGTGGGACTGAGATACTTCCTTGAAGTCCTTCCTGTAGTCCCATACGGAATCTTGACCCGTAGGGTGCAGGACAAGTCCCTTTGTAGAGTGTGCTGATGGAAATATTTTGCTGCTGTACACAAAAGAATAACTGAAAACTAAAAGTAAAATAACTGAAAACTAGAACTTATTGTATTCAAATATTTCTTTTTTAAATTGGGGAATTACTTCTCGTTTTATTTCCTCTATAGCTTTCTGCTGTTGTTCCTTTGCTGCTGTATCTGTTAGTTCATTCATTGCAGCTGAGCTAGTGTCCTCTGCCCTTCCTGATGGACTCGAGGTCTGGGATTTCATTTTTCCCTTCTCTTTGTCATTTTGTATAGCACTGACCTTTGACCTTTGGTGTAGAGCTTTGGTGCAGCTATAACCTTAGCTTGTTATGAGATTCGGGTGCCAGTCTATTAAGTTTGAGATTTTCCAGGTATGCCTATCCTGGAGATAGCTGTTGTGTTCAGTTCCTTTTTTGCTGCAGCTCCTTTGGTTCCCCTCTGTTGGTTCCCGGGGTCAGCCCTCCTGTGTCAGGCAGGTCGTTCCCCAGGTGGGCGGGCCTGGGCTTTGGTGGGTCTTCTGGGCTCACAAAAGGATAGTGGATGATCTTATTCACCGAGTAGGCTGTACTGGGTCGGCCAGCCTGTGCTGGGTCTGGGTCTACAGGCCGTAACCCGAGAAGGCTGGGAAAGGTCCCTCTGGTGCAGTGGGCCTGGAGCCCTCACTCACAGGCCAGGCTGTGCTGGGTTACGGTCCGTGGCGTGGGACAGAGGATTGCTGAGAAATGTCCCTCCGGCGTGGCAGCCTTGGAGTTCTCACTCCAGGCCGACCTGCACTGGGTCTGGGGCTGTGGGGTGGGACCAGTAATCACCTGGAAATGTCTCTCTGGCACAGTGTGCCTGGAGCTCTCACCAGGCCTTGGGGGTTAGGGGGCAGGTAACCCTGGGAAATGTCTCTCAGGCACGGTGGGCCTGGAGTTCCTTTCTCACTGAACTTTGATGCCCAGAGAGTCGGGGAAATTCCCACTCTGTCAGCGGGCTTTAGATCAGGGGATCCAGGGAGGTGTTGGTGAGTGGGTCCTGAGGTTTCAGGCCAGTCACTGGCTTGGAGGGGTACGGGGCAGGGATCCACGTAGCCCGCGTGGGAAGAAGCCAATAGCTCTCCCTCAGACTCACCACACTCTCACTGATCCTGGAAGCCTGGTGAGTCATGCAAATTCCCACTCACTGGGAGAGCTTGGGGCAGGATCCAGGAGGCCGCTGGGGTCAGCCACTGTCTCAGGCCGTGGGTCACGCTGTTTCGGGAGGTCTCTGGGGCTCTAGAACTTATTATTGTAAAATGGAGTTTTTAAGGTCTGAAAGACTGCTTTTCTATACCTCTTATTCTCCTGTGTTTAATTGTTTGCCCTATTTGGTGGGTCCTTTCCCTTCTCATTCATGGGATTGTGGTCATTTTGCTCCCTCTCTAGAACATCATTTAGCAGTCTGTGTAGGCTTGGCTCTGTCATCATGAAATTCTTTAGCTGTTCTTTGTCATGGAAGTATTTTACTTCTCCATTATACTTGAAAGAGAGTTTTGCAGGATATATCAGTCTGGGTTGGAATTTGTTTTCTTGCAAGACTTGAAGTACTTTGCTCCATGCTCTTCTTGAGTTCATGGTTTGTGAAGAGAAATCTGCTGTTATCCTGGTGGGTTTTCCTTTAAATGTGATCTGTTTCTTTTCTTTTGTGGCTTTTAGTATTCTGTTCCTGTGCTGAATTTCTGGGATCTTGATTATTATATGTCTGGGTGTGGTTTTAATCGGGTTGACATTATTTGGAGCTCTATATGCTTCAGTTACCTGAATGTCAGATTGTTTCCCCTCATTTGGGAAGTTTTCTGCTATTACTTCTGCCCATATTTTTTTTTTTTTTTTTTTTTTTT
>PVKA01016711.1:0-10502 GCA_004027165.1 Ctenomys sociabilis | reverse complement strand
CTCATCCTAGTCGTTTTTAAGACTCTTTTCTTACTTTTTCACTAGCTACAATAGAGTTTTTATGGTCTGAAAACTTATTTTCACTTTCATTCAAATGGTTTTGCCAGCTTGTGATTGAGGTTTTAATTTCCTGTATATCACTTTGAATCTGCTTCATACATTCTATTTCTTTCTATATTGCTTATTCAAGGATTCCATCATTTTTATATTCTGCTCTTTTTTTAATCAGTGTCTTTTTTTTTTTAAACCGGGGATTGAACTCAGGCCCTTGCGCTTGCCAGAGAAGTGCTTATTCCGCTGAGCCATCTCCCCAGCCCCATCAATGTCTTCTTTAGAAACACTTAGTACTTCTTTAATTATAGTTATCTTTGTTTTTTACTTCAGAAATTATTTCTGCTCTGATCTCTTCTATACCTCTCTGCAGTTGTTTCTTTAGTCCCAACGCTATTATTTCAGAGATTTCAGGTGTGTGATTTCCAATTTCTTCTATGCTAGTGTCTTCTGCATTCATTCTGGTTGCAGAAGTCTGCTTTTTTTCCTCTTTTGTTTGTCATTTTGTGTACCACTGATTTTTGACCTTTGGTGTAGAGCTTAGATAGAGTTGTTACCTTAGCACCAGGTCTGGATCTACAAAGCTCAGACTCCTCCATGTGGGCGTGGCTTGGCTCTGGCTGCTGTGCTCCACTTCTTCCTGCTGCAGCCTTGCAGGTGAACCCTTCGTGTCCTTCTGGCCCGACGCTCTGCTCCTGAATCGCTGGGTGGGTCTTGCCTCTGGCCCTTTTGCAGGGAGCTCTGATGAAGGGTTCCACGCTGGGCCTGGGCTCTGGGTCAAATGAGGATCCAGCAGGCTCCAGGCAGTCTCACTCACTTGCTGGGCCTGCTCTCTGGGTCAAAGCCAATGTGGATATTTTAAAAATTACTAAAATTCTTTTGATTCCTAAGAAGGTTGATGGCTTGTTTTGCAGTCCTAAATTAAAACTGGTATAGGAAAGTTTTATTATTTTACAAACAGATATATAGGTTTACAGTGTAATCAAAAAGCAGTGGGGCTTAAGGCTTGCTGGATGTTGGCATCCCACTTAAATACTGCCAGGACTGATGGTGGCCTCTGAACAAGTACAAACTATAACTTTTTTGTGTTGGGGTCACCTCATCCAATGAAGATGTGTTGTGTCCCAAACTGTTCAGATCAATCCTAAATTATTTTCAAACTTTATTTGGTCATATTAATTGGCTCCATCCAGATTTGGAGCTAATTTCTCTAGTTTTATTAATTGTCATCCTGCATTTAAGTTAAATCAATTTGCTTTTTTTTCATAGATAGGTCATATTCGATTAAAGGAGGCTATGTGGGTTCCTACTCCAAAATATAGAATAGTTTTCTCACTATAAGTGATGAAAACAAAAGGGGAAATCAACCCCTCCAATTTCACTTGACAATATATGCTATTAAATGTGGAGGCCCACCGGTGCAGCCCTCCTTGAAAGAGGAGTGACTGTCTCCATTTTGACTGAGCCTGATCTTATTTCCTCGTATTGTTATGTATAGAGCTGCCTAGGACTTCTGTCTATCCTTCAATTGGCCTTAAGCAATGTGTATTGGTCTAGCTGAGGTGCTGGTGATAGTCTCTGAAGGTGGCATGCGTGTTTCCCTGGTAAGCCTCCTGCTCCTTAATGTGAGCCAGGTGGAGACAGGATGGTAGAGCTAATGCTCCGCGCTGCCAGCTGGGATTGAGCCTCGAGATAGAGGCTATGACTTCCTGGGGCTTGAAAGACTACATCAAAGCTGAAGCCCTAGACTTTCCAAAACATTAAATACTATATAATGCATATCCTCTCTGCATATCCTCTCTGCATATGGCAGAGATAAATTTAGGCCACCCACCTAGCTCAGCTCACAGTAGTCACCTACTTCCCACAATTCTCACTCATTCCTCCTGAAGCCACTCCCCCACTGAATAAAAACCAGGTGTGGCCCTGGCTCTCTCTCTTGGGTTCTGGAAAACCATCTTCATGGCTGGAGCTAGAGCCCCTCGACTCCCTGATGATTAAAAATATAATTTAGTGTCTTCATTTTTGCCATGGGTTGCATGGAAAGTGGTAGATTGGAATCAACTTGATGGGATTCCAATAACATAACTCTAGGATTACAAATATTGGTTTCTTGGACCGAGATGAGGACCTGGAAGTGACTCCTACAATTAAATTTTTAGAATTTTACAAAAATCAAAGTATAGCAAAGAAATATAATTTAATCAAGTAAAGCAAAAAAAAAAAAAAAAAAAAAAAAAAAAAAAAAAAAAAAAAAAAAAAAAAAAAAAAAAAAAAAAAAAAAAAAAAAGGAAAATTAATCTGAGTTAAAGGATATGCTTGTGTTTTACCAGTGTGCTGTCAGGCTGTACCATGAAGCCAGATCTAGAGAAGTTGAGAATGATGAGGTTAGATTTGACTTGGGGCCTGTAGAAGGCAATAGCAAAATGGAAAGCTAAGGTTTAAATAGGTGATAAGCATATAGAGATAACAGCGGAAAATATTTTCTTAAGATGAAACAAAAATATGCATATTAATTATAGACAAAAGATTTTATTTCTTCCAAATTTTTCTAATAATAGATCACTGCTAATTTACAAATAACAAAGATAACAAAATAATTGTTACAAATAACAAAATAACTAATCTATTTATAACTATAAATTTCCAAAATTTATAATTTATAATAGAGTTACCATAATTGAATTTGGTCAAGAATATATTTGAATGTACTCTGATTTGTAAAGACGTCGGTTTATGTGTTCTATGTATTTGTTTATGTGTTTGTGTGTCCTTCTGTGAACAGCTGTTCCTCTTTTATTTGAGTTCAAAAGTTCTTTATTTTAATTGTTTGTTCAGAATACCATTTTGGATATAGACTTAAAAACATGCTCTTTCCTAATTTACTAGATAGTGTAAAAATTAGTTTTCTAATAAGTCAGTAAAAATTAGTTTTCTCATAAGTCATTAAAAATTTAAGATAAAGATTCCTTAGGGTGGGAAGAAATTATTGGAGAAGATTCCAATTGGTGAATAGAGGGGTATACAACCTTTGTTCATTAAGAAGGAGCTCCCAGTAATCTCAACAGTCTCTTGGGAGACACCCTCAATAATTTGGTCATTGCTTAAAAGATAAGGTTTTTCAGAAAAAAGTATAATGAGGTTTTCTTATAAAAGATGCTCTTGGTACAAAACAACTAGAAACAAAAGTTTTCGTATATATGTAGTAATTCATTGTTAATCTCATGGCATATTGAATACCATTGTTAATCTCATGATTCCAGGTGTGCAGGTCTTCCAAAATATAAAACAAAGATTGCTTATTGTGGTAACATTTTTTTCTCAGATTCAGATTTCTGACTTTAACAAAACACTTGCTATATATCTCCCACTTAAGAGTGACTAATTAGGCAAAAACTTCTTTGATATTAGATAGAGATGGTTGTTTAATAGGATTACTTTATGTTAAAATGAAACTTTAAGTATATTACAAAATGTCATCAGGATTGTCATGTTACGTTGTTATGCATGGTTTTGGTTTCTAAATTTGTATATAACAATATGTAACTGTTGCCTGTTAGCATCCTGTAAGGATTTAAATATTGAAATATTCATGACTGTTAAAAATAACAGTCTTATTTTATGATTTTTTTTTTTTTTTTTTTTTTTTTGTGGAACCAGGGAAGGGCTTATTCCACTGAACCATCTCCCCGGCCACTGTTATTATATTCTAAGGTGTTTGATATTCAGGTAAGATAATAATGTTAAGTTTACTGCCTCCATTACAGGGTAATGTCATGCAGCTTTTATTCTGGATGCTCAACAACTGAAATTTAGAAGCCAAAAATTAGAGAGATCGACAGGCTAAAAGGATAGCCGATATTTTGACCCCAACTCCCAAGGTCTGTGAGGACTCCGGACATTAAAAATCTCTGCTGTGACATCCTGTAACTCAGTTGAGTCCCTAATTTTCTCTTCAAGGAGATTATAGAGCCACAGAGGAAAGTGACTGATGATGTATAGTGTGCCTAAGGAGAGTCATCTGGAGAGAAAAATGTCTCTCAGGCTTTCATAAAAACCAGATTGGTCAAGCAATGGCTCTGACTCATCCAGATGGTTGACACTAACAAAAGATCTAAGAGGTGTCCTACATGGCTCCAGGGTAAATCCTAAGGAGTGTTAACTGACCTTGTTAGACAAAAGTTAAAATTTTATTTATGTTGTTTTAACTTAGTCTTAACCATCCAGCAGAAAAATATAACCATGAGATGTAAAAAAAGCAATGATGTAATAACCTGCTATCTATGAAAGTCTTAAATCATTAAGTTATAAAAATTGCCAGCTGTACTCATAACTCAGTACTATGATTGGCTATTGGACTTTATACGGTTAAATTACCTCATGCAGGCACCAAAATCTTTGCACTGACATCAAGAGTAAAGGATCTTCTAAAGAGTTGTTCAAACACAGCTTCTCCAAAGGCAAGGAAACAACCATCGTCCCCATAACAAAACAAAAAAGGGACCTATGTTAGGAGCTGTGAAAGTGGGAAACAGACCCTTTCTGGGAGGACAGGAGGAGGCCTCATTCCCCAAAGCAGTCACCTCTGTCAGGCTTGAGAAAAGCATCCTACCGGGGCCTTGTGGGCTATTAGTCGCTAGGCAACTTTGTGTCTTACAACTTTGCAAAGGTATAAATAAATGTCCCTACTGCTGTCCTGGGCTTGCTCCACCACCTGACCCCAGCTATTATCTCATCTTATCTTTAGGTCCTGAATCCTCTTGCCATCCTTGGCTTTTTTCTATCTCCCTCCTCAATTACCACTTGGCTCTCATGAGCAGGCTGTGCTTTATTTCCCACTAGCATAAGAGAACACCGCCTCTTCTTTCTATTCTGACATCAATCCATTTTGTAACTCACTGTAATGGGTTAACGTTGTTCGCTCCTCCCAGAGCATTGTTTCTGACAAAAAAAAAAAAAAAGTCAATGCCGGTTATTGCCTGATAGATGTCAAAACTGTCATACAAGAGTCTGGTGATCAGAGAGATATTTCTTTTTTTTTTTTTTTTTTTTGTCTTTTTGAGACAGGGTCTCACTATGCAGTTCAGGCTGGACTTAAGCTCACTTTGTAGCTCAGGCTGGTCTTGAACTCACAACAATCCTCCTGCCTCAGCCTCCCAAGTGCTGGGATTACAGGCCTGTGCCACCACACCCGGCTCAAAGAGATATTTCTAACGCTCTGCTCCCCCGCGGACACCAGCTTCATTTCCTCAGCAGGTTCCCAAAGCCTCTACCCGCTGACACCATGGAGCTGCTGCTGCCTCAGCACAGAGACCCGCTGGCTAATGTGGATGGTGGAGGAGCAAGCCCAGGGGCCGGGACTCTGAGCAGGCAGCCATCACCATCACACCGCTCGGCGTCACCTGGTCCACTGAGGAAGGAAAAGAGGGGAGAACTGGAGGCAGGCGGAGGTGCGTGCGGGTTTCCCAAGGGTGGTGACCGTCCCTTCTTCAGCACCCTTACACCTAGACTGAGGAGAGAGAAGTGGAGGATGGTGGAGCCGGAGTCTGAGAACTTATTGTGCAGTATCTTGGCTCCCACAGCCAAGTGCAAAAGGTTAAATGTTCTGTGGGCAAAACAATAAGGTTTTCCTATTAAAAGATACTCTTGGGGCAAAACTAAATTAAGAGACACGGGTTTCTGTATAGCTATCACATTAGTTATTGTTAACCTCATGGTGTACTAAATGTCTTCATGCCTTCTGGTATGCAAGTCTTCTAAGATGTAAAACCAAGACTGTTCGTGGTGATAACCATTTTCTAGACTCAGAGATCTGCCTTTCTCTGGGGCTCCAGTTACTCGTGTGTCAGACCAACACAAGACCACCGGTCAGCTGAGAATTTATTCTAAAACTGACTTGTACGTTACATCACTGCACTTAGGGGTGATTAGGCACTGAACGTCCAGAACTGTCAGACACAAATATCATAGACTGGACATCATAAACTTCTAAGGTACCTTTATAGGCCAGGGTACTCTCCTTAAACGGCATCCTACTAAAGGTAACACATTAGGTGAGAGCTTCTTTGTGTCATTTCACATCCTATAACCAGGTGGAGATGTTTGACCAAAAAGGCTATTCTATCCTAAGATGGACATTTAATTGTGTTTCAAAGGTAATATCATGAATGTCATGATGAAATGCGCTGTGTGGGTTCTGATCTCAAGTTTTCTCTGTAAAACTATATAACCGTCGCCTGTTAATATTCTGCAGGAATTAAGCTACTGAAGCAACTGTAGTTGGTAAGGAATAACCCTCTAGTCCTCTGGCTATACTTTATATTTCAAAGTGTTCTTCAGGTGAGATTATAATTATTAAGCTCATTTCTCCATTTGCAATATTAATGTCACTTCTCTTCTCTTCTGGTTGTTCAACAGCTGACATTTAGAGAGTAAAACTTAAAAAATTGACCTAAAGGGACAGCCAATATTTTAACCTTATCCCTCCACAGCTATGTTGACTACTCTTCTTTTATATCTGACAACCAAAGTTAAGGGTGGAAAGCTTTATTTAGCTTACAACCTGTGGTGGCTTCAGTCCATAATCACCTGCTTCCAAGCCAGGGTGGCACGGCACAGGGTCAAATGTTCAAAGTGGCTGAAGTCTACAAAATCAACAAGAGCAAACATGGGTAAATCAAGCCTCTTTTCCTCCCTATTATTGTATGCAAGCTGTCTGCTCACACCATCTCCATGTCCCCCTCTTCCACAGCTCAGGATGTTTACAAAGTGAGGACCCTGGCCCCTGCTAGGTCACTTAATTAAACCCTTAAACTTCTCAAGTTTACACCATGAACAACATCCTAGAGTGGTAAGGACATGTCATTTATACCCCAGGATGTAGATCTGCTGAGTTAGTTAAGTATCTAGACTTCAAGTTGACACAGTATTTCAACCATAAAAAAAGGTTAATCGGGATCCCAGGGCATGAGGGAAACTTTCTACTGACAAAGGATCTACAAACTGCAGTACAGAGTTTCAGGGTAAATCCTGAGGGGATCTGACTGATCTTGTCAGATACAGAAGTTACATTTCTTATTATATAGGTCTTGCTTTATCTTGGTCTTAGCCATCCAGCAGAAAAGCTTAATAACGAGGTATGAAAAGTAAAGCCATATTAATATGCTGAACTGTAAAGGGCTCAGGTCAACAATTTCTGACATTTCCAGTCCTATGGATAACCCACTATGGACTACTGGACTATATTGGAACATTTTGCTGAATTCACACACCTACAATACTTAAATGACAATGGAATACCCATCTCTGACAAAAGTAAACAGAAAAGGGGATACGAATGAAGGACCGCTTTGTATCTGTATAGACAAAATAGTTAGGATAGACATACAGCTACTTTCTCTTAATTCAGTGAAGAGAAAAATTTGTCCTAATAGTGTTTGTGGACAGGATCTGCATCTTGTACTATGAATAACCACTAAGAAGACAACAATATGCAATGTATTAATTATTGAAACTGTCCTAATAATCGGTTTTGAAACTGTCTCATTGCTGTTTCAAAAAAAAAAAATTATTCTTAGAGAAAGATAGTACAACTGTGGTGAGTCACCCAATCTCCCGAGCAGGGAGAATCTCTGGACCGTAGGAGAACAAGCATCAACCAGTTCACACTGGGTTAACAAGGGCCGTCAAGAGGAAATTCCCCCGTGAGTTCACAGCAAGAAACAGGGTCGAGGGAGGCTGCCACTAACCGATGAGCTGAGATGGTCTGTGCATGACTCCAAAAGTAAGGCCTGAGGAACCTTAACTGACCTTTATAGACAGCAAAAAGTTAATTTTGATTAATACAGGTCTCACTTCAACTTAGTTTTAAGTGCCCAGCAGAAAAACATAACCCAGAGACGTATAAAACTAGTACCATAGTAATAAGAGATGGATATAAAAAGGGGCTCCGATTACTTAACCACTTCTGGCAGTTTCCAGCTACTTTGGTAGCTAACCACTATGACTCATTAAGACAGGAAAAACCCACAGCGGACTCTGTAAAATCTCAACAAAAGTCTAAATTCATTCTCTCCATCTTACGGCTAAACTACAAGGTCTTATAACAAGGAATGGCTTATAGATAACCTCCATCAGTAGAGGGGTTTTAAGAGGCAACTGGGTACCATCACTATTCTTGCCCCGTATCAGCAGTTTTGGGATACAGTTCGTTCCCCAGCTTTTCTTTCCATTCTAGTGCTCATGCTTCAATTATACATGCTTTAATTTTTGGAAAATTCGTTTATTCTTGCCTAGAGGCTGCCAAATTCTAAGTGATCATACAGACAGAACCAACAGCAAATGTGCCAGACCCCTTTCCCAAGAGCCACCTGATGGATCTTGTAAGGAGTTCATAACTGCCAAACTACAATATGACCTCTGTCTGAGGCACGTTAGATTAGTTACCTCATCCCTCCTTAGCTAGATGGAAACTATGCCCTTCCTCCCCTAGAACATTATAGGCAACTAAGTTAGGTAGAAATATAGCATCAGATAGGGCTGGGCCTGAAAGGGAGTCAATGCAGGAGATGAGAATGCATCAGAACTGTGACCTGAGGTGCACTGAAAATTAAAGTCACAATGGCTAGTATTTTTTTTAATAAATCATTTATTTATTTATTTGGTTCAGGGTCTCACTGCATAGTGATCCTGTCTGAGCCTCCCTAGTAGTAGGATTACAGGTATGCACCACCATGTCCAATTGCATTGGCAGGTTTGGTGCCTGTTTGGGACTGGCATGGCATGTGACACTGGGACTGAACCTGGGTCCTTCCATTTGTAGGCGGGCACTTAGGCCACCAAGCTAACTCCCCAGCCAATGGCTAGTTTTGTATGCTTTCCCAAGGAAGAAGAGAAGTCTTGAGATTATTGGTGTCATCCCCTTGAGATTTTCCATTACAGGTGGGCCACCTTCTTGACCTACTAAGACTCAAGAGAAGGCTAAGACTACAGATTATTGATCAAGGTTCATGATGTCACCTATGCATCCTTGCTACCATTAGATCAATGTTACCTAAGCAACTATACTTAAAATATTATTAGTTGGTCATAATTTTGACCCATGTTATACCTGCCTCATGATTTTGCCCTATTTATCCTCTTTTTAGAGGTAGACTCATTGGCAATCTATTTGAGACTCCTCCTGTCACTCAGGAATTACTCCTATTCCCCATTCTCCTTTTCTACTACATGTTCCTTTCTCCAACAACATTTCCTCCTCGTAACCTGTTGTTCCTTAGAATTCATTCTCTAGCTTTGAGGAACATGAACTTGGTGTATTTGACATCTATCATCTCCCCTATGTCAAAATCTCCCTGCCTGCACTACCCAGAGCTCTGGGATTGATGGAAGGGGAAGAAACTCCCAACCTGCTAGCCGTCCAATATGAACTCATGTTCTGTGAAATTGAAGAATGAGTTCTAGGAACAATGGGGGTTAAGAGCAGAAAATATTTGTTGGAGAAATAGAGCTTCTTTCTGAGAGAGACAGAAGGGACCTTGAGTGGGTTGCCAAGAACCCCACTTTTCAAGGCAATTTTTAAAGAATACAAAACAGTAGGGGCCAGGGAGATGGCTCAGTGGCATAAGCACCTGCCTGACAAGCATAAGGTCCCAAGTTCTATCCCCAGTATCACATATACAAAAAAAAGGATTTAAAAAGTTTCAAAATTTTATTAAATGAAGTAACAGGCATTCAAAAATGGTTGCTGTAGGCGTGATGCTATCATAATTTGTTGTTTAGGACTTCTGGGTCACAGCCAAGTAGGCAGACATGATCACCAAGACTCAGAAAGTAGACCTGGACCTTAGGCTTCCAGAGGGAAAACAAAAAAGGAGGAGGAGAGGTAGTCAGAGACTCAATATGCAATTGTAAATGTTGGGAATTATTTTGCTGATAATTCTCCTGGGAGGGCCGTATCCCCTCTAGGACTGTAAGTCAAGAGCGGACGTCCCATATACCCTTGCTGAGGAAAAAGCCAGGCCACAGCAGCTTTTATGAAGAGCTCCCGGAATCTGAGCCATGCCACAGGCCAGACAGACAGAGAAGTCCCCCAGCCCAGGAAGCAGGCCTTTGACCACTCGAGTCCTTCAGTGGGGAGGAGAAGAAGAAGAGGAAGGCCTTGCCTGTGGGCACATCGGAGGGCTCAGAGGTAAAGACCTCCCCCAACCCCAGTCTGAGTGAGGAGGCAACCAGAGTTGGCAAGAAGCCCAAAACACACAAGAAAAAGGAAAGGACCAAGTTACCGCAGCCTGCTCTGACCAGGATCCTTGGATCTATGAGATGCTATGTATGGATGCATGGTGGAGAAGGGGGCTGAGGAGCAGGCAGCCTTGAGGCTGAAAGGGAAGCAGGGCAGCTCCAGAGAAAGCAGCAGGAAAGTGAAGAAGGAGGAGGAGGAGGAGGAGGAGGAG
>PVKA01016710.1:0-47347 GCA_004027165.1 Ctenomys sociabilis | reverse complement strand
GAGGGCACTACTACACTGTAGCTTGAGGGGGTATGGATCTCTGCAGGGGACGGTGTAGTGCTCACAGGGAGCCTCTTGGGGGGCACTGCAAGTTACTCCCCAAAGCTGAATATTAGACAAAGAAGCAGAGCAACAAAAAACTCCTTGAATCCTGGCCTGGTGAGGGTCCGGATGTGGCAGCCACTAGAGGGGCTTTAGGGACATGTGTCACCTCTGGGTCCCACCTGGCTGGCCAAGGCTGTTCATTCTAGCCTGCCAATGGGTGGGTTCCCCAGTCCTGGCCTCCAGACTTCCTGAGAGGAACAGGGGCAGTTTGGGGGGCTTGAAAGTCCATTATGTAACCCTCTAGGCCTGAGAATTGGGCAGAAAGATGGAGTGAAGGGGAAGCTTGGCAGGTGTCAACCTCCTCCATGGTGGGGGTGGTGTAGTGTCTGGTGTCTAGGGTGGACCGATCAAGACAGAAGGCAGAACAGTGCGCTTGGGGCTGCTGAAAGGGGCAGGGGAGAGGGCCTGGTGACTTCTAAAGTCAGGAGACTTTCTTAGGAGGGACGGAAAAGCTCTTACACTAGATGCAGCAACAGTCATGCTATATCCCTCTGGAGCTATTCTAGCCCTGTGTGGATTACACAGTCCAAAGCAGTAGCCTCTGTCTATAAATTAACTTCAGTATGGCTGTTAGCCAAAAGAAGTCAGACTTTTTGACTTGCTCACTGGGAGAGCAGCCTCCCCTGGACACAGTTATGGTGAGTGGTCTCCACCCATGACTCACTGGGAAGGGGCCTTCACTTACTTGGTGGTAAGGATGTCAGTCTTGTGGTTACTGTTTCAGTGATAACTAGAAAAGACACAAGAAGAGGAGATCTTAGAGTACGTACTGGCACCTCTGTGTTTTGACAAGGCCTGATACCTGTCACAGGCTAACTATGAAGATTAGATTCAATACTTGTGCTTTACACGATGTGATATGACCCCTATATGGTTTTTTTTTTTTTTTTTGTCTTTTTGAGACAGGGTCTCACTATGTAGTTCAGGCTGGCCTTAAGCTCACTTTGTAGCTCAGGCTGGTCTCGAACTCACAACAATCCTCCTGCCTCAGCCTCCCAAGTGCTGGGATTACAGGTCTGCGCCACCACGCCCGGCTTGTGACCCCTATATGTGATGAAATCAGGCACACTCAGGGTGGCATGGCCATAGGCTGACCGCTGATACCTGCAGGGCTCAGAGTACCTGGAAATAAGTCTCTAACTCTTTGGAATCAAAAGAAGCTATGCACTGATTTGAAAGATGGGCTGTCTTGGCATCAGGGTCTCTCTGGGCCGACTCTGAAGGATTGCTGGCCTCTCCTTTCAGGTGACAGTGTCCTCTGCCTTGTTTCTGCCCAAAGGTCCCTGAGCTGGGCCAATGCCCCCACGGAGGTCTCTGTGTGCTTCCTGATGGGATGGGGGTGTCTCTAGGCCATGGCGATTCCTTCTGAATCTTCAGGACCAGCACAAGGCGGCAGGTACAGAAAGGAAGGGGCTCCAGGGAAGCACAAGGGCTGTGTGTACACATGTGGTATATACACATGCGGGTGGGTGGAGAGGGGAAAAGGAGAGGAGAGTGGGAGCCGGGGCAGGATGATTTCGAGCCACGGCAGCCATGCACTGGTCCGCACTGTCCCTTCCATCCCATCCCTCCTCGCTGTGTTCTCCTAATTAGCTTGGTTTTCCTGCCAAGACCGTGACTGAACGCAGCAGGCCCGGCCTTTGGGGCCCGAACGGAAGTGTGCTCTGTCCGAGGACAGCGGCACCTACAGCTTCGGTGATGTCGCCGTCTGCAGTTCTTTGACATGTAAGAATAAATTATTTCTAAACCTGATGGTTTTGAATCCCAGAATCCAAGTTTATTTTTTAATTGGACATAAGTGAAAGTCACAGAATAAGCTATCAAAACAGTCTCCCTGATTTCAAGTTGCTAGAGGCACAGGCTAAATGTCTCTGATTTTATCATGTGGGAAGTTTCAGAAATAAACGTATCTTTTTCAGTTGGTAGCGTAGATTGTTACTATGTCCTTGGTGTTATTTTATCTTAGTCCATGTAAGAACTGGTGTATTCTACCTTCAGATTTCTGTTATTCTCTATCCCTAAGTAGAGAATGGTTAAATGAACAGTGGTGACTGTATTCAACAAAATATTATACAGCCATTAAAAATGTGGGTGACAAGAAGGCTCCCCCTCACCCCACCCCATCCCAAAGTACTGGGGACCAAACCAGCACCTCTCAATGCCAGGCAAGTGCTACACTGCTAAGCTGCACCCCAAGCCCCAGAAGTGGTCACTTCTATCTTGGAAGAGCAGGCAGGTTACATTTTGATTCTGAAACTGTTGAAATAAAGATCAACATGGGCCATCTTATGGAAACGGATAAGGCCCATTGAGGAACACATTTTAAAATAATACTGTGGTTGACAAGGAATTATGAATGAATTGTTCCAATTTCCTATTATTTTTCTAACGATTTTTTTTTTTTTTTTTTGTGGAACCTGGGATTGAACTCAGGCCCTTGCACTTGCCAGGGAAGTGCTTACTCTACTGAGCCATCTCCCCGGCCCTCTAATGAAACAATTATAATTTTAAAAAAATTGATGCTCTTACTTCTTTCGGTGACTTCCGCACCATCCCGCTTGTTTCTCTTGGTTACATCCATCCCATCGCCACCTGCTGGAAAGCCAGAAGCCATGAAGGATAAAGGTCTTTCACCTCTGCTTTAGGCAGCAACCTCTAGCCCTGCTACGCAAGCTGGGACCCAGAGCTGGATTCCTTGATTCCTTCCCAGGCCTACTTTCCAAGAGTTGTTCCTATTTCTTGCCCACATTTGTGATTGACAGAATTTAAGAATCCCAATTGGATTTAACTTTTGCTCTGTACTGGGGATCAAACCCAGGACCTCACTGTACCAGGCAAGCACTCTACCTCTGCACTACCTCCCCAGTAGGGCTTTACTGAGGAGCCTACTCCTTTCTACTGGGGTCATGTTTGTCCGAGTCTAACAGGCCAGACAGCTGAGCTCCCAAACACCAGGGTGCCCTGAAGTTTTGCTGATTCTACACCCCTGTTGTGCACCAAGGTATCCAACAGCTGGAGTGGGCCTGCTAGGGTGCCTGCCCTGCTGACTGACTTGTCAGACATTTTCTGTAGTGTGCTCTGTGCTGTGTAGCACTCGGAGTCGAGACACTGAGCTGCGTTAGTTGGGAGTTTCCATGGCAGGAGGATGGAGCTTCACAGATTTCTATCAGAATAAAAATAATGTCCTCAGGCCTGGAACTTTACACTTTGCAGAGATGGCGCTGCCTCTTCATAGCCAACTTTGCAGTAGGAAAAAGTGATAAAGGAAGCATGTAAACTCCACAGAGATAGGTGCCCGGCTGTATGTTACCTGCGTGCACCCTTCACTTCCTCTGCCTCAGAGGAGGAGAGCTGTGGTGGGCTTGGCAGTGTGTCGCTGAGCGTGATGGCATGAGACAGGGCTTGCGGCATCGGCCGGCAGGAGCCGGGACTCGAGGCATAAAGAGGGAATGCCCAGCAAGAATGCGCTCCTGCCAGTGCACTGCTCCTGCCGTGGCCCCTGGCCCAGGGTTCCGAAAAACCACAAACCGGCTGCCCTGTGGTTCTCTCCCTTCCCCTAACCTCCTCTCCTCCTGGCTTTCCTGTCGCTTGTGGGTCTGATTGGGTTCTAGGACTAAGGCAAGCTCTCTCTGCCCTGGTGCCCCTGACTGCAGGCTCTTTTGGGACTCTTCCTCTGCCCAGGAGCTGGGGATCAACTTTCCCACTGAATCTGGCAAACCTAACACAACACATCGGAGGGGTTCCAATTTCTCTTAAAATAACAAGAAAAGCACACATCATCTGCTCAGGATTATACTCTTCGGACCAATCCCAGTGTAGAGCATACTTTTTTCTAAAGGTTTTTCTTTAATGGAGGATGAGGCCACAAGGGCAAAAGTGTCCAGGGCCCGTGAATGTCCTAGTGTTGGTGTAGGTGACTTCTCTGCAGTTGGCTAACCACCCTGTGGAATTTACCATGGCCAGCACAGGTGGCTCCAGGGCATGGGTGAATGTGCCGGCTTGTTGCTCATGCAAGCATCCTAAGCATAGCTCTAGGCAACCGGTGAGGATTGCAGAAGGCATTCTCTGAATCAGAGATGCCACAGTGTCTTTTTAGGTACGTTTCCTGGAGCTACAAGGAAGGGCTCCATAAACAGTTTTATGGGAGAGGCTGGCCTCATTAAAAGCCACACCTGGCCTATGACTCTGTCTGTGCTCCGGTTGTGCCCGTGGGACTGTGCCCTGCAAGCCTGTGCGCTGCGGGGCTCTCGGAAGCCCTTTCTCCAAGCACCCGCTTACCTCAGGCACCCCTCTGCCTTTCCCCCACTCCCGCTGGTCATCAGTTCTGGGACAGGAGGCATTCTGGGAAATTAAACATTTAAGTGCACCTTGCTGCCAGTGTGGAGGGGACTGGCTGTTTAGGGTGACACCTGAGTTACTCCAGAAGGTCTCTCTGTAACAATTCACGGAGACTTCTACTACCCATAAGTTCTTGCTTATTTCTGACCCTTTGGTGAAATTTACAGGTGTTGGCTGGGTTTATTCCACTTCCAAGCATCAAGGCAGATGGATGATGGTGGTTTGGTGAGAGTTCTGTCTCCAGACAGCTACTTTAGCAAATTCTGCCTGTTCTTTCCATCTCCAGGAAAATAACCAGCATTTTTAGACGTTGCATCTCTCTTCTCTAAACTCCAGGGGCAGAGGTTCAATTTCTAGAGCAAAAAGCCCAGGGTTTCCCCATTTGTAGGAGACACAAAGAAACAGTCTGCTGAGGAATCAGGTGTCCCCTTCAGGGCCTGGGAGAGCTCCTGAGGGAGGCGCCTTGTGAGAGGTGCCCCATGAACAGCGCCCGCCACAGAAGGCTCACAAAAGACACCCTTTCCTTCATCTGAAGCCACTCAAACAGCCATGTTTCCTGTGGCCTTCAGAGGCCTGTGGAACTCTCTGCTAGTCCACAGTCAAGGAGGTAGGGATGTGCTGGGTGACAGGTTCTTCACTCTAGCAGTAGGAGGGGTCTCTCTGTAAGTGAGACATTTAATGGAAAGGAGTGGGGGATGGTACAAGTCAGGATCAGGATCATCTTAGGGGACCTGCAGGACTCTGGTATAAAACATAGGAGTGCCAGGGTGTTTTTGAAGCGTACCATCAGGGAAACGAAAGTCTGGGTGCTTGCCTGAGCCTGCCCTCCTGGCGGGCCTCACCTGAGCTCATCTGAAAGCACCGCACAATGGAAGCTCTGTGGCATAGCATGATTTTTAAATTCCTGGACCTTGGGGTCACTTTCCTGGCAGTAGGATGAGCAAATAATTCACGTGCTCCATTCCAAAGTTATACTAATTTACACCTATAGTTCTTTCTTATATTTCATTACTTTTTAAATTATTCATTTATTTGGTACAGGGCCTCTTACACAGCTCAAACTTGCAGTGATCCTCCTGTATCAGCCTCCCTAGCACTGGGATCACAGGCGTGCACAGCTGCACATGATCTTGGTCGCCAGCACTGCGTGCAGTACTGGGGAGCAAACCTTGAGGCTGCCAGTAGGCACTTCTACAGCCAACCTACTTCTCCAGCTTCTTCTGAGACTTGCTATGTAGGTCACACTAGGCTTCACCTCACTGGACAGCTCAAGTTGACCCCAAACTCCCGGTGATCTTTCTGCCTCAGCCTCCTGAGGGCTGAGACTATAGGAATATGCTGTCATGCTCAGATTAAAATTTATTTCTAATATACACATAACTGTACATACTCATGAGCTCTGGCACGATGGTCTGATACACAGGTACATGTAACAACCACACCACAGTAATTAGCATTTCTGTCATCTCACGCATTTGTCTGTATTGTGTGTGTGTTTGGTCCTGGGGTGGAGCCCGGCCCCCTGCACTGAACTACCTCTTCATCTGACACAGGGCCTTACAGGCTGTTTTGGCTCCTGCCACCTCGTCTCTAGCAGCAAGTCTTCCACGTCTCAGCTTCCACGTAAGTGAGAACGTGCTGGCTCGTGCTTCCTCAGGGGCCCCTGGGTCCGCACGTGGCCAAGGCCTTCTTGAAGATGTAGAAAGGATCTTTCTCTGTGTTCGTAGGCAAAGAGGCACATTTCAATCGTTCTTTTATCCTTTCCCTGTTATTTAAGAGATGTCAGATCTGCCTAAAACTATTCAAATAGTGCCAGCCCGTGCCACAAGGGCCTTGCCTCAGTCTCCTGACCGAGAGACACTTGGTTCTTGTTGCAGGGGGTGGGGGTGGGGTGGGGTAGGGTGAGAGTAGGGATGCAAGTGTTTTCCTAATGTTAGGAATAACAAATGTTTTTATATCCCTAAGGAATAACAGGTATTCACTATTTTACAACCTCTATTACTCCAATATCTGTATACTTGAAAATTTAAGATAAAACATGCTTGCTAAAACACAAGCAAACCACCCTCTGCCCATTGCCCTGATCACACACAAGGGGGGAGCTCCTTGATCCCCGGGAAGCCACTGCCCATGGCCGGTGGTGCCGGGGTTCATCTCCGTAGCACTCTCCGTGAGTTCGCCACTCGCTCTGTCTGACCCCCTGGGTTTTCACCCCCATATGCATGCTGGAGGGGCACCAGCTGGGCTGTCCGGAGTTGTGCTTGCTGCTGTTACCGATGTCAAACGACCAGATCGGTGGGTCGGACCTCACGTAGGAACGCGGGCAGTTCCAAGCCTGGCCAGCTTCACCAGCTGAAGGCATTTCTATGCCACTGGAGCCAGGGAGGCCACTTTAATCGTCCTAGATAACTCCGATCAGATCTGAGCATAGGGTTCACAGCGCACGAAATGGGCCTCTGCCTCCCCAAGGGCCTCGGCAGCTGGACGCGGGCTCAGGGTGAGTTCCGGTGCAGCCACACGGAACACACAGCGGAGAGGACGCCGGCCCCCTCTTCGAACCAGGGCCTTTTCAAGCATCTCGCTCCGTTTGTGCGGACATGGCAAATCCGCCTTTCATGCTCCCTGTAGCTGCTCCCAGCAGGAGCGAGGCGCCACAGGTCTGCCCTCACTTCAAAAAGTGAAGTGATAATTTGTTAGTTTGCAGTTACTGTGGTCTAGGCCTATGGGTAGTAATTCTCAACCCACAGTGATTTTCTGGGGGGCGGGGAAGGGAAGCTGACCTGACAGGTGAGAATAAGTATAAAAAAAAATATTCTTTCTTTCTTTCTTTTTTTTTTTTTTTTTTTTTACAGTTCTGGGGATATGAACTCAGGACCCTGCACTTGCCAGGCAAGAGCTTATTCTACTGAGCTATCTCCCCAGCCCAAAAATATTCTTTCTTCTTTTTCTTTTTTCCTCCCTCTGAGGTGGGCTCTAGGAAACTCCTGGATCAATTGGGCTGTCCTGCCAGTCAGAGATTTCACTTTGGTTTAGATTAGAGGCAGTAACAATTTTACAAGACAAATAGCAGGCGATGTTGCGCCTCCCCCCGCTAGGGGGGGCTTCCCGGCAGACCCCCTATCTGCTCCTCACCAACCCGGACTTTTCTCTGCTGTTTACGAGGAGAGCCAGACAGTGAGAGAGGAAATTGGGGTGGAGAGAGACAGAATCACAGTCCTTATCAGCGTCCACATAAACTACCTGGCTACGAGTCATTCTACAATACCGAGAATAACACAGAAAAACCTGCCCTTAGGACCCAGAACATCATACCTGGCTTTATTTGTTTTTCCACCCCTGGCTAGTCCTTTGAAAGACTTGATCTATGCAAAACCACATATACCACAGCCTTCATTTGTGACCAATTCATCACTTTAACTAGAACTCTAGAAATAAAGAACTTCATCTTATTTATGTTCTCGAATAAAAATTTGATTTCTACCTCTCAAACCTTTAAATCAAAGTCTCAGAAAAAGGCAGGAAGGTCAGTCTCCCTGCTACTCACCTGGCCTGTGATTTTGACTGAACTGAGAGCAGCTTTTACCAAATCCCCCTCTCTTCCTTCCTTCGGCGTTTGCTTCTGCAGATTCACAGTGCCTACTTTTTTTATCCAGCCCAGCCAAGGTGTGCTAAAGCTGAGTGATCCTCCAAAAATGTTCACTTCATCTCTCCTCCTTGTTTCTTTTTGCTCCCAGCAAGTCCCGACAAAGCTGTGTTGTGGTTTACAGTGTTACTCCACCCTTCCAATTATCTGACACTTGCTGGATTTAAAAAAAAAATCTGCCTCCAGGAATCAAACTTTATAGGAGGCAGAAACCTCTTCTGCCGGCCTACCTAGATTAACCATTTATAGACAAGTGGGGAAAAGGGAACAAAGAGTCAGTTGGTGCACAGGAAGTGCCCCTGGTGATTGTTACCTGCCCAGCTGAGGATTCCCACAGCTCAGATTCCCCCTGCTTGGTGCTGTGGGTGCTGGAGCCCGGGGTGGCTGACTCATGGGGTGCTGAGGCACAGGGAGGGGATCAGGGGCCTGCTCACTGGACACAAACAGCACAGAAAGTATATTTGAGATCCATTTCTCCATCCATGCCAGGAAAGAGTCAGTGAATGAGGGCATGACAGGTTAATGACAGAAAAGGCTGAACAGCTGTGGGGTGGGCTCCCTTCTAGAGTAGGGTGCTGTGTATGTGGCAGGTCCCAGAAACCACCCATTGGCAATTACTCCTCTTGCAAATATGTGGGTGGCGTCTGGCTTTCTGGGTCCACTGAACACTAGTTTAAGACTCTTGGTGTGGGGGATGGGGTCATCTGATGGTCCTGGGGGGTGCAGCAGGGTTGCGTCCCTGGTGCTGAGCACCAGCATGAGATCTGGAGGGGAACCAAGCACACCGCCCTGCACACGTGATTCTGCCCTACCCCATCACCCTGAGAAAAGGCAGCAGACCTCTGAGGGTCACCCGCAGGCTCTGGTGCCTGAGCTGCCCAGGATCCTGCACTGCTGGGACATGTTTCAGCACCCCCCACCCCCCGCCCCCCCCCACCCCCACAGCAGGCTAAGGTTTGAGGATTGCCGTCTGGATATTCTTGCCTTCCCCAAGTAAGTACACACGTCTGCTGTCAATCTCTGAGGAGAACCCAGAGGACAGAGTTTTTAGCATTAAACTGACACACCCTATGTCATTTGTGTAGTCCTGAGCTTGTGAATTAAAGAAAGCATCACTGATTCTTCTTGGACTATGTGCAGAGATTTCAGTGGTGAAATACAGGCACACTCTCCCCTATGGAGCTCCCCGAGCAGGGGAGGGAGCCAGGCCTTAAATGTGCACCGGCTGCCTTGGGCTGCCAGAGAGGAACACCAAGTCCAGCTGGCTCAGAGACAGCAATTTATTTTCCCACAGTCCTGGAGCTGAAGTCCAAGATCGAGGCGTCAGGGCTCGACTGCTCCCCGCCTTCTCCTTTTCGTGCCCTGTGGTCTTTCTCCGGGCACACAGCGCTGGTGTCTCTCTTTGTGTGTCCTAATCTCTTCTTAGATGGCCACAGGTTCAAATGGGTTGGGGTCCCCTTGATTTCAATTTAATTTGCTTCTTTAATGGCCCTATCTCCAAGTCCAGTCATTCAGAGGTACTAGGGGTTAGGGTGTCACGTATAAATTGGGGAAGGGCACAGTTCAGCCTATGACAAGCAATTATGGAAAACTGCAATTAAGAATATGATAACTGGGGCCAGTGAGATAGCTCAGCGGACTAAAGTGCCTGCTTAGGCAAGCTTAGGCAAGCACAGTGACTGCAGTTCAATTCCTGGCACCGAATGCTGCGCCAGCCCCACCCCCAGGATGGGCTGAGCCAGCCAAAGTCCAGGCATGGTGGCACATTCCTGTAATCCCAGTGCTGGCTGGGGAGATTGAAAGCAGGAGGATCACCACGAGTCCAAGCCTCGTAGTGGGACCCTGCAACAACCAAATACTTAAAAAGTAAAGAATATGTTAATGGCAATAGAGAAAGTTTTCAATACATGAATGGGCATAAAAAGATGCATAATCTTGAGGAGGGGAGTTTGGAAAAGTACTGCCAAACAAATGGAATTTAAACTGAGAGATGAAAGTTGAAAAAAAAAAAAGTTGAATAGCAATCACACAGGTAGAGGGAGAGTCTAGAATGTTCTAGAACCTGGTTGGAGACAGAATGGTTGGGAAGGCTTTGCTGTGGAAGCAGCAAGATGAGGCCAATATGCTTAAGAGCATCATGTGAAGCATGACAGAGAAAAGCGGCTCACCTTGCAGGATCCAGGAGGCCCAGAGGGTGAGGGAGCCTGAGAAGAAGGGGCTCAGGAGAAGATATAACTCCTGGACCTACTACCTTCAACTAGTCCCAGCCTTCTTTCAGCTTCCATGAATGTCACTAATTATGAAGCTACCGTAGATTAATCCACTGACAAAGTTAGAGCCCCATGAGCCACTCACTTCCCAAAAGCCCATCAACTAGCGACCCAGCACCAGCATGTACACTCTGCTGGACGGTTCAGATCCAAAGCACCACAGGAGGGCCAGGAGCTGGGGAGGTAAGAAAGTCGACGCCACGCCGGGTCTTGCTGCCCAGGGAGGAGAAGCGGTTTGCTACCTGGCAAATGTTAGATTGACATGGTAAGCACTGTTTGGATTATTAATCCTAGGGAAGAAGGGCACTGAAACTAACATCCCTAAGGCCTATAGTTAGCCAGATGCTTTCCATACACTGTGTCATGCAATCCCTCAGCAACTCTAAGAGGTGTGTGCCATTGTTATCTTCATTTTACAGCTGAGAAAAGAAGAGCTCTGAGAGCTGAGTAACCAGGCCAAAGTCCTCCCACCTGCTAAGTGGCCTTGCCAATATTCTGCTGACTCCCAAGCCCTCCTTCCACTCCCAAAGTGTTATCAAAATTTACTCATAGCTTTGAATAGACAGAAAGTAGGCAGCATCAAGACAGATTAGGCCAACTGCTAATGACAGCCTAAGTGCTAACTGCAGCTATCTGCACAGGGGTTATTCTCAGTCAACAGCATTATCATGGTGTGTAATTTATTTATGACAAAAGATTAGATAGAAATCTGCTTACTAGGGACAATTATTCAACTGTAACTATGACTTTAAAATCCAATTTGCTAAGCAACCCTCAAAATAAACATGGGAATTTTTTTCTCTTCTTGAGTTCCAATAATAATATTGCTGTTCTCCACATTCAGGGAAAATGTCTCACTTCCGATAGCTGGATTTAAAAGTTGATTAACTGGGAGTGCTGTACTGGCACACACTGACCCTGTGCATGCACACCTGTTCCTGCAGGTGTGAGTCCTATTCACAGAGTCTGGACCTAGGCACTGTAGGGGAGAAGAAGGTGAAAAGAATTCCAGCACCCTAATTCCTCAAGGTTCTTGGTCTATCAGACTTGGCAAAACTGGAAGACTTAATCTAACATATGGAGTGAAAAAAAAACCCCTACATTTATTCAATAACCATATGTTAAATTCCTATCACATGCCTGGCATTAAGGACTGATCTTTTAAATGTTTTAATGTATCTAAAAAACCACGAACTTCCTGCTAAACCAAAGAGGCCGAGAGTCCGCACGTCTGAGGCACTGGCAAGGCGTTTCTTGCTTCCTTCTGTTTCTGGAGCTGCACTAGTGAGTATCACTGATCAACTATTGATTGAGTAGAACTAAAATCTCCTTAAGGGGCAGCCAGAAAGATGCTCAGACTTGTAAAACTATCTACTGGTGCTTAAGTAGGCTAGGGAAAAGAGTGTCTGTCCACTCGTGGCCCCGTGGGTACTGCGTAACCGACTCTCTTCCCTTGCCGAGCCATCTGATTAGAGTTAGACTCTGCTATGGCAGCAGGTGTGTTTCTGAAAAGTGCCAGGCACATCCAGTTCTTGGGGACCTGGGTGTGCGGTCTTGTCAAGTGACTATCTACTCTTTCACTAGCATTTGCCTCCATTCTTGGAAGGTAAGAAATAAAGTTCACTACTAGGGAGGCTGAGGCAGGAGGATTGTTGTGAGTTCGAGACCAGCCTGAGCTACAAAGTGAGCTTAAGGCCAGCCTGAACTGCACAGTGAGACCCTGTCTCAAAAAAAAAGACAAAAAAAAAAAAAAAATATATATATATATATATATATATATATATATATATATTTTGGGAGGTAACAGGTAATTCACTGTCTTTTATCAGACAGTGAATCCACAGATTTTTTTGAAAACTAATTCCTACCTATTAAAATTTAAAAATAATACAATAGTAATGTGTCATGGTTTGTTACCACTGTTCTGAGACTAGAAGCCTATATTTCTGCTAGCTTTCTTTGGCTAGTGCATGCTTTTGGATATTAAGATGTCTCTACAAAGAATTGTGTTAATGACATATATTTATACAACAGTTTGGCTTTGTTTTTTGAACCAGGTATTGAACTCAGACCCTTGTGCTTGCCAGGGAAGCACTTATTCTACTGAGCCATCTCCCTGCCCCCTACTTTGACTTTTGAAAGGATATAGCATCTATTTTAGCCTCTGTGACGCTTCTTGGCTTGTCCCTAGTTGTGTTCTTTGCCATCTTTGTTAAGACAGCACCTGATTTCCTATCTGGTCCTCTAACTTTAGATCTACTCATTCACTTATTTACTTAAAGCTCATAAGTAATTGTTGGATGAGTAAATTGCTACCTGCTGGGTGTTTCCCTAGAGTAAGGTATCGGGCATAGCTGTCAGCAATGTGCAGCTGAGGCTTCGATGTACAGCCTGCCTCCTAGAGGCAGATAATACTGGGTATATTCACCACACATAAAAATAAACCCAGGAGACAAAGCAAACCAGAGAACTGAGAACTATGGAGAGCTACTTCCTATTGTGGGTGTCAATTGAGCACTGACTTATGACCTATGGCTGGGCAGCCAAGGGTGCACAGACATAGGAAAGGGCAGAGCTCGGGTGGGGAGTGGTGGCGCATAGCACAGGCAAGGAGTGGACAGGCAAGGTTGGAAGGGGAGGCTGAGCCAATCCAACCAAGGGGGAATCAAAAATGCCAGTGTGAGGAGGGTCTGTGCCATTCCAAAGTATGGGACTCATTAGTCTCTTGGTGGTGCCTGGGAGAAAATGATGAGGGAGTTTAGAAAATGAAGAGGAGTTAAGAGCCAAGAGGACCTAACAACAACAGCAGGGGCATTTATTTGTACTCTTGTGAAGTTAGTATCATAAGACAAAAGGTTGCCTAGCAACTAATGACTGAAATTGTCCAGGCGGGATGCTTTTCTCATGACTGGGGTAGCTTGACTGCTTTGGGCAATGTGGCCCAGTCTGCCCGCTCACCTATGACCAATTTCCAGCTTCAGCCACTCCCAACACCAAAGGTGATGGGAATTGTCCAGTGCTGGAAAATGCAGTGATGGGGCTGTGCCAAGAAAGGGTTCACATGGGGAGGGCAGAGTATAGCAGAACACAGAGCGGTGAGGCGGTGGGGCCAATCAGGTGCTCCAGCTGCAGTTGCAAGAAGGGCCCGGCTCCAGCGAGGCAAATGTGAAAAGGAACCAAAGTGGACAACAGCAGCAAGCGCCAGAGCAGGCAAGGACGCTGGAGGCTGCTGTCAGCGTGAGGGAGCGTGGGGCCCAGCGTGCTGCCGAGGCTCTTCCATGCCCACCGCAGAGCACAGCAATCTCCCTTCCCTGTGAAGTTACTTGCCAGAGGCTGGTCTGTCAGAGCTCACACTCCAGCAGAGCATAAGGAAACAGTGGCAGCAACATCCTGCCTCTCCCGCTGGACTCTTCCCAGACCCCATTTTGTCTTGTGTTCCTCCCTGACACATTACAAATGTAAAGCTTTAAAAACTGGCTTTAAAAAAGGAGACAGGGTGTTGGAGAGATAGCACGGTGGTCTAAGCACCTGCCTAGCAAGCACAAGGCCCCAGGTTTGATTCCCAGTACTGCATGCTGTGCCAGCCCTGGAACCCCCAGCACACCATGCCACCGAGAAACTGGGCGTGGTGGCACATGCCTGTAATCCCAGCACTGAAGGAGGCTGAAAACAGGAGTCTAAGCTGCATAGCGAGATCCTCTACCAAGTACATAAAATGAAAAAAAAATATTAAAAATATATAAATAGAAAAACTGGCTTTCTTTACTTTTTGTCTTAAAGAATTTAGGCATTAAGGCCATGGGACACTAACAGGATACATCACCTATGGGCAATATGTTTAGTTAGTTTAAAACTATTGTATTTTATTTCTAGTGCTTGCTTTACTAACTGATTTGGCACTAGCTCCTAATAATTTAACATTTATAAGTTGGTTTTGTCAAAAAATAAAGATGAACCAAAATAAATGTGAACCGTGAGCCTCCTCAGTCGCTCTCCTTCTCTGGGCAGTGCATCTTGCAATGTCGAATGCTAGAAACGATCCCCCTGGTGACAGTGTGGAGAGGGAGGGCCTGGCCGGGACAGCCAGGTGCTGGCGCTCTGCCCCCCGCAGCGGATCCGCGCTCTTGTCACAGGATGAGGTCCCGGGTCCTGCAGTGGGTGACTCCGTAGGAGGGTGCCCGCCGGAGGCTCGGCCTCCCGTTGGCCTGCCCCTTCTTCCCCAGCGAGTATGCTCCTTGTCTTTACCAACTACCCCGTCTCGGGTGATTCGTTACAGCGGCACACAGCAGCCCAGGACGCCTTTTGTCATCAGAGAACAAACGTCCCTGGGGGGACAAGAGATCTGCTGTGTTACGCACCCGGGGAAGCCCCTGTGCCAGGGGGGAGTCGCTGTTGGCCGCGTGTCTGGCTGCGCTGAGTCCCCAGCCTGCAGCGTGAAGCCTCCCGAGAGCTGGGCCAGCGAGCATGTGCGCTCTGCTCGGAGATGTCCCCGGGGAGGCCGGGGCCTCAGGAGGGGACTCACTCGGGAGGCGCGCTCTAGCGCTTGCTGCTGTGAAATCAAACCGGTGATTAATAACTCACTATTGTTGTGGAATGCTGGACTGTGTGGGACTGTGTTGTCGAGTTCAAGCACCTAAGTTAGTTGAATGACAATGGAGTGCCCACCTTTGACAGGAGTAGACAAAGGAAGGGGCGTAGAAAGAAAAAATCATGATATGTGTGTATAGATAGTACAGTTGGGATAGATAACGCTGTGCTTCTACATAATCCTATGAGAGGACGCCGGGCGTGGTGGCGCATGCTTGTAATCCCAGCACTAGGGAGGCTGAGGCAGGAGGATTGTTGTGAGTTCGAGACCAGCCTGAGCTACAAAGTGAGCTTAAAGCCAGCCTGAACTGCATAGCAAGACCCTGTCTCAAAAAGACAAAAAAAAAAAAAAATCCTATGAGAGGCAAGATCTGCACTAATGGTGGTTGGACAGGATATTATGTCAGCTTCTAGTACTACGGTCATCAACTAGGAAAATAATTATTGAATTTTTGATATAATTCATGTATAAAAAATAACATAAGTAAGCAGCCACACTCTTAATTTACTGATAAGAGACATCTGCTAAAATAATATCTGTAAATATAATATCATGTATGCACCTTGTATGATACCAAAACATTATGAAAACAGTTTGCAATGTATTAATTTATCGAATCTGTCTTGAAACTGTCTGATTGATATTTGTGCTTCAATTAAAAAAAAAAAAAAAGTCTGTGTGCGGCGTGATACCTGCTGGGGGCAGGAAAGGCCTGGTTAAATGCCACCGCCTGGTTCCCGGCTCCCACGGCTGGGGGGTGGAGGCTGGGGACGAGGGTCCTTCGCGCTGCGGCCAGGCCCAGGGCAGGCCGGGTGCCTGCAGGACGCGCTCGTGCAGAGCCGAGCTGCCCAGTGGTCCTCGCCCGGTGCCGGGCCTGCGGGCGGTCTCCAGCAAGCAGACTCGCGGACCCGGCCGGGACAGGCTCCTCCCGGGCTGGACTCTTGGGCCCCGCGCTCACCTGCGGGCCTGAAGGCATCGGGCCGAGGTGACACGGCCCTTGCAGCCAGCGCCGAGGACCCTGGTGGCTTGACCTTTCGTGAGAATGGTTCGCGAGTAGTGAACTGCACCCTCTTGTAGTGCTTAGAGGTTTGCGTTCTTGTTTGTCTCTTGGTTACTGCGTTGCATCCAGAGCCCCCCATGCACTGGGCGCTTACCACTGGGCTACACTCCCCCCTAGGAATTCTGATCAATGCATGCAGTGGTATAGCTGCTAATACTCAAGATATAGAACAATTCCTTACACCCCCAAATTCCCTCATGCTCTATTTTAATCCGCCTTCATCTCCAGCCCCTGAGAAGTACTGATTTGTTTTCTATCTTGTAGTTTTACCTTTCTGTAAAGCGTTAGCCTTTCGAGGCCAGCATTGTTGATTTAGTATTTGACATTCACCCATGTTCCTGTGTACAGTAGTTTGTCTTTTTTGTTCCAGAGTAATATTCCATCATTTGATATACAATTGTGTATGTATTCACATGTTGGGCGTTTGGATTGTTTCTCATTTTTATCTATTATGAATAAAATTGCTGAAAGCATTCACATGGATTTTTTTCATGAATATAAATTATCTTTTTTTTTTTTTTTTGCACAATACCTAGGAGTGGAATGATGGCCTAGGTAAATGAATATAAGATTTTATAAGAAATTTGACTTCGTGAGAAACAGGCAAACTGCTTCTTTCCCAAGTGTTTGTGCTGTTTGTACTGGGGCTCAGAAACAGTGCTCAGCACTGCGGGGCCTGCACATGCTGCACTGGGAAAATAGACTTTGATTCAGGTTTCTGCCCGCACTGGTGGGAAACACTTTAATATGATAACTCTGATAGTCCTTTGCCTACATTAAGCCCACAGACCAATAGGAGAGAACACAATTGCTCTCCGTGTCTACCCTACGATCTCCTTAGGTCTTGCAGAAGAGAAGACTAGGAATGTAGCCATGGCAGGACTTGGATGCAAGACAGTCCATCCTTTGAGCTCATTCAAATTCCAAAGAGAATCATTTTATAAGCTAACTTCAGTCTCTGTGTCCATTCAGCCTCCATTAATCGCTCATAGCTAAGATAATTGCACTACTAATTTCTATTACTTTATCAAAAGGAATTGTTAGTGCTTATATTGTTTGATCAATTTTACATCCATATCTGGAAATCTGAGCAACTACTTTGAAGATAACAATATGCAGTATAACAACCATTGTTGATTTCCTATTGTCTTGTTTTGAAACTCTGTATCTTTTCTTTTTAATTAAAAAAAATGTGGGAGGGACTGGGGAGATGGCTTAGTAGAATAAGTGCTTCCCTGGCAAGCTCAAGGGCCTGAGTTCAATCCCTGGTTCCATAAAAAAAAAAAAAAAAAAAAAAAAAAAAATGTGGTGCCTGGTGTAGGTCTTCCAGAGTATAACTGACAATGTGATTGGCAGTGTGCTAAGTCAGGTCAGCTGTATCTACTGCACATGTCCTTTCCATAATTCACTCTGTTACACTTGGATGTGTGAGGTGCAATCCATATGCATGAACCTTCCATGAGCTGTCAATGAAGAAAGGTTAGTGTAGGCCTCTCAGGAGAGTCTGGCACAGTGGACCTTAGGGCAAGCGAAGTTGGCCCTGGGCCATTGCCCAGGTTCAGGTGAGAGGAGGGGAGTAGTCCCGCAGCCCCAGTTGTACAATCCATGGTAGTGGGATGAAAGGAATAAGGATAGGAGGAAAGGAGAGAAAAGCACTGAGAACGATGACCCGAGTTGTCCATAGCTATCCACGCCCTTGCTCCCTAGGCCTGTGTGCTTTCTGCCAGTCCTGTCACTCCCAAACTTGCAGGGACTTACAGGTTCTACAAGGCCATGGGTTAGCCACGCTCATAAACGACAACAGCATGACCTTGAGATTAAACAAAAAAGCTGTAAATGACCCCAAGAGTGTAGGCAGACCATCTCAGACCATCACCTTAACAGCAATCTCCAGGAGCCGTCTATGTCCCTAGCCGCATGCACAGCCATCTCACCCCAGAGCACGCAGGCCCTCAAGTCTGTGCTCCCCTTTCTCTTCCCTGTACCTGTGCCCACACTTCTCCCCCATGGGTCCACAAGCTGTGTTCTGCAGGGAGATGTACACGACTTGCCTGGGGTGCGCTGCGGTCCCGCTCCCTCTTTGGGGCCTTTGTGGATCTGCTTGGGGGACAGTACTGCCAGCTTGCTCGGTTTTAGCCACCCTAAGGCGTGCTGGGTAGCATTCCATTGTGGTTTTAACTTACACCCTTAGTGGCTGAAGGTGTGGACTGGCTTCTCTTGTGCTTATTTACCATTCCTGTATTTTCCTTGGTGACTTTGTTCAAATTTGTGCTCATTTTGAAACTGGTTGTTTTCTTAATATTTGAATTTTGATGGACTTGTATACAAGTCCTTTATCAGATGTCTCTGCAGATATTGTATTCCAGTCTGTGGCTAGATTTGTCATTTTATTAACAGATTATTTTTGAGATGAAGTCCAATTTATTATTGTTTTCTATCTTAAATCGTATTATTGATGTCCAATCTAAGAAATCTTACAGTTCATAAATAATTTTTTTGTATTTTCTTTCAGGAATTTTATTATTTTCACTCATTTTATACCTATAAAACATTTTAAGTTAATTTGTACAAGGTATATACCAGACCTATCTATCTATCATCTGTCTATCTTCTATCATCTATCTACCCATTATTCTAGGGTCATTTGTTAAAAATACTGCCCTTTCTTCATTCCATCCCCATTGTAAATTTCTCCTAAGTCAACTACACATATAAGTACGTCTCTGTGTCTGGGCTATTTTGTTCCATTGCTCTGTATGTCTGACCTTCACAACCCAAACATACTACTTTTATACTATAGTAAGACTCTTTTTTATGTGCATAGCACTGAGGATTAAGCCCAGGGCCTTTGTACTGAGTTACATCTGTAGCTGTCTTCTTATTTTTTTTTTTTTCTTTTGGGACAATACCTTGCTAAGTTACTGAGTTGTGCAGGCTGGGCTTGAACTTCTGATATTCTTACCTCTCAGAGTGGTGGGGTGACAGGTGTGCCACCATCCCCAGCTGCTATAAAGTCTTGATCAAAAAGTACCGGTTGTCCAACTGTGGGGTTTGAATTGTTCCTGTGTGCGTGTGTGTGTGTGTGTGTGCGTGCGCGTGCGTGCATGCATGGGCATGTGTGCATACACGCATGCCCACTGGGCATGAAACCCCAGAATTTTACGTCTGCTAAGCATGAGCTCTGCTGCTGAGCTACATCCACAGTTCCAATTGGTTCTGGCTTCTCCTGTCCCATGGTCTACCATATCTTCAAATGACTATTGCTTTCCATAGAAAATCTGGTTGGTAAATTCATTGGGATTGCATTGAATTTTTTATCAGTTTGGGGAATTAATAATACCTTAACAATAGTGACTCTTCCAATCCATAAATGTGACATAATTTTTCATTTATATATATATATATATATGTATATGTTTTCTTTCTTGTCAGTATTTTGTTGCTCTCAGCTTACACACTCAGCACATATTTTGTTAGACTTATATCAAATTAATGTTCTGTGGTTTGTTTCCATATTTTAAATACCTCTTATAAATTATTGTTTTCCTATTTCCCCTTGATAGCATGTAGTCAGTAGTACAGTTCATTTTTATATGTGGACTTGTACCCTAGAACTTGCTAAGCATACTTAATAATTGTAGTACAATTTTGGAAATTTTTGTGTATTCAGTTGTTATCTTTAAACAATTTTTTAAAAATGTATTTAGTTCAGGGTCTACAGGGTCTCACTACACAGATCAGACTCAGTGATCCTCCTGTTTTCAGCCTCCCAGGCGCTGGGATCACAGGTGCCCAGTCTCAGTCTCCCTCTCAGCATGCCCGTGGGTGGGGCCCGCAGGGCATGCCGGGGATAGAATCCCACTCCCTGCCTCTGCCTAAGCCCAGGCTTTAACCTTCTGAGCTATCTGGCCAGCCCTCATTTCGTACTTTCTAATAAATAAGTAAATAAATGACCTCTGTTTCTTTTCCTCAGACTGCCTAGACTCAATGTGATGGGGAGTAGTGGGAGGGTAGTTTTGACTGTTCACATCCTAGGAGAAAGTGGTTCAGTGCTTCACAATTGTACCGTTAGCTGCAGCCCGTCCTCCACAGGAGATTAGGATATACCTTTTTATTTCTAATTTTCTTGAGAAGTTTTGATTTTGTTTCTTTTTTCTCTCTTTTTTGTTTTTTGGGTACTAGGAATCGAACTCTGGACCTTGTACTTGCCAGGCAGGTGCTGTGCCACTGAGCTACATTCCCAGCCCAGGTCTTTGTCTTAATATTATATATTAATATCAATTATAAAAATTATATTTTTATTTGAAATTATCACATAAATTGTCTTTAATCTTTGCAGTGGTGGCTACACTGAGTCTATTTGTGGTTCTTTTTTTTTTTTTTTTGTCTTTTTTGAGACAGGGTCTCACTGTGCAGTTCAGGCTGGCCTTAAGCTCACTTTGTAGCTCAGGCTGGTCTTGAACTCACAACAATCCTCCTGCCTCAGCCTCCCTAGTGCTGGGATTACAGGCATGCGCCACCACGCCCAGCTGGTTCTTTTTAATAATTGTGACCTATTAATATTTTTCTTTGATGTGACATTGTACTTATGTTTTCTTTTAGGTGTGTAAATATGAAATTCTTTGTCTCTTTGACTATATTAAAATAGCTGCTGGCAGGGCTGGCATGACAGGCCCAGGGTATTGCTTCTTAAATGTCCTGATTATTTTATTATTTTGAGAACTCAACATTGCAGAAAATATTAAATTCAGCATTTCAAAAATTACCATTCTCCTTAGGCACACTCCACATCATTGATTACTTTCCTCTGTGGCCCCATAATCTCCTTGATCAAAAATTTGGGGCAACACTGAGTTACAGGATGTTACAGTACAGGCTCTTTCATGTCCTGAGTCCTTGCTGACCTTGTCAGATACAAAAATTATATATTTTTTGTTATATAGGTCTTGCTATATCTTGGTATTAACCATCCAGCAGAGAAGTATGAAAATGAGGCATAAAATGTAAAGCCATATTAATATGCTGGGCTGTAAAAGGCTCAAGTCAACAACTTCTGTCATTGCCAGTCCTGCAGATAACCCACGGCTATTATAGACTATATTGGATTATTTTGCTGAATTCACACACCTACAATGTTTGAATGGCAGTGGAGTGCCCATCTCTGACAAAACTAAGCAAGGGAGTGGGATGTAGGTAGGGGACCATTTTGTGGTAAGAAAACATATATATATATATATATGCATTTGTATATACAAAATAGGTAGGGTGATGTAGAGCTGCTTTCTCTTGGTTCAGTGAGAAGAGGCATTTGTACTAATAGTGTTTAGCCAAGCTATCATGTCTGCATCATGTACTGTGAATAACTACTATAAAGACAACAACATGCAGTGTACTAATTATTGTAACTGTCCTACCAACCTGTTTTGAAACTGTCTCATTGCTATTTCTCTCTCAATAAAATTAATTTAAAAAATTACAACTCTGAAAATCAGATACTCCTTTCTCCATAGCGTTTATTGTCGCTGTTTTTCTTGTATTCAACCTCAGGAATTTCCTGAACTATTTCTGTTACATCCGCACTCTTTGTTGCCTATGGCCACTATAGTGCTCCCATAGCTGGCTGAGCAGGGAGCAAATACTTGGACAGAGCTTTCCTTAAGTGCCTGGCATCTCCATATAAGCCCAGTCTTTGCCAAGGATTCTGTGTACCAGGTGGGGTGCACATTGAGCCTTCCAGCAGCCAGCCGCCAGCTTTGCCTTGGCTTTCACTTCCTACTTCCACAGATGCTCAGGGTATCCCCATGGGAAAGCGGAGGGACCGCCCAGATCTCTCCCGAGCACGTGCACAGCGCTAGGCTGCACACATTCCTGAGCAGGTACAGTCGTCTAGATTCCCAGAAACAGGCTGGGGGCTGGAGCTTTTCGAAGCCCCTGTAGACATCTTATTTTCTAGCTTTTCCTTTGAAGCATTTTAGATAGCCTGTTATTTGTTCCAACTGTTATTCAGTGCCTTGGGAGACACCTGGATCTAATTGTTTTTGACAAATGCTCCAAGGAAAAGGTTTATCACACTGAATGAGTTTTGAGTCAGGTTAAATAAAAACAATCTGAGACCTGGGGCTGAAGCTTAGTAATAGGGAGCTTGCCTAGCATACATAAGGACCCTGTTAAATTCACAGAACTGCAAAGTAATAATAACAATAATAACAACAACGATATAATACATTCTTTTAAAAAATTATGTATTTGATAAAGGGTCTCACTATGCAGCTTGGACTCCTAGTGAGCCTCCTGTTTTCAGCCTCCCCAGCACTGGGATTACAGGTGTGCACCACCAGGCTGGGACTCAGTCACCAGCTCAGCGTGCCTGGGGGCAGGGCCAGAGTGACCTGCAGCATCAGGGATTGAACTCTGGTCCCTAAGCTTTCCTAAGCAAGCACTTAGTCTGCTGAACCATCTCATGGGCCCTCATAGTACACTCTTGCAGCTGTGATCTTCCAAAAAGCTACCAGACACACCAATAAGAAACTAAGGCCTGGAGGGGTAGCTCGGTGGTCAAATGTTTGCCTACCTTCTGCAAGGCTTTGGTCCCCAGTATGGAAAGTAATAATAATAAAATAACAGTAAACTGTATAATAAAGCCTCACATGAGTTCCAATTCCATTATGCTCCATCTGGTTGTAGCCAGCGGTATGACACTGAGCTTTGTCACAGACATTTTTTTCTTTTAGAGATAAGCAGCTTGTCCAGGCCGAGCGCATAAGCAACACCCCCCTCTCCCCAGCTCAGATGAAGTGAATATTATTTTGGTGCCAGCCCCGGCAGGCTGGAGCTGCTTCCTCTGGTGAGCTAAGGGTGGCTGGAAGTGACGGAGCTGGCGAGCAGGTCTGCACTCTCTTTTTACGGCCACCCTCTCTCTGTCCCTTATTAGGAAAGGTCCCTGCCTACCTGCACACAGGAGACAGTGGCTCAAGCAAAATGGGCCCTGCATTTAAGGAAATGCCAGTGGATGTGTGACCTTTCATGTGATTTGTGGCACTCCATCAGGGTCGTGCTAAGGATTTCAGTCTGTGGTTATTAGAGAGACTGATCTCTAGCTCTGTTTTTGGTTGCATCTTTGGCTTTGGAATCAGGTAAAGCTGCTTCCAGGACGGACTTTGGGACTACTCTTTTCAGAGCTGGCTTTGATTAAGTCGTTTTTTCTTTTTATTAAAATAAATGGCCTCTTTTGACTTGGTCAGCAGCGAGTAAACCTGTGGTCTTCAGTGACTGGCTCCACAGCGACCCCCATGTGCTGGCTTTTTTCAGGATTGCGGGCTGTGGGTTCTCCAGCCTGTGACAGGGCAGGAGGAAGGCGCATTAACAAGACTCGTGTTGACAGAGCTCCTTATACTTCCATCATTGCGCTAAGGCTCTGATTAACTTTTAGAGTTCTAAAAAAGTGGAATCTGGGCAATTTCCCCCCAGTTTCCTCATTATTTCAAAATATTCAAGGTCCTTACTCCTCCAGCTTCACTGATACGACTCCTTTACTCAGCACCAGGAATGAACACAGGCCCTTGCACTTGTCTGGCAAGCGCTGAGCCACTGACTCTGTCCCCTGCCCTGCGCCTCCTACCCACAGGCTTATGAAGTGTAGGCTCAGCCTTGACTCCTTGGGCGGAAGCCAGCCGGGCATGACATACTTTTCTTCTCTCCGTGTTGCTGAATTAGATTATTAGCATTTTGTTGAAAAGTTTCGTTTCTACTCATGTAGCTTTTCTTTTATTTATTTCTCTTCAACATTTATTAAGGTCCTGTTTTGGGCCACTTACCATTTCTAAACAAGGCACTGAAGTATTTCACAAACAACTTGTTGTTAAATGTCATCAAGACTGTCTGCGTAAGTTAGCTTTATTTTTTTGTTTCTCAGTTTCCTTTTTCAGAGCACTGTATTTTTCCTTGTAAAAAAATCACTTGATTAGATCAGTTCCTAAGTGCTTAACTTTTCCTGAACTGTTATGAATGGCATGGCATTGCCTTCCATGTTTCTCAGTGAATTCATTATTGGAGTGCAGGAACACTAATAATTTTTCTGTTGATTCTGTATCCTGCTACATTGCACTTTGGTTATTAATTCTAAGAGTCTTTTGGTGGAAATGTTTGGGTCTCTTCTGCATCTCTATCATCTGCAAGTAATGGTAACTTAATTTCTTCCTTTCCTATACAAATCCCTTTGTTTCCCTCTCTCGCCTGATTGCACTGACTCTGTCAAGCACTGTGTTGAGCAGGAGCGGAGACAACACAACCTTGTCTTGCTCCTGATTGCAGAGGGCAGCTTTCAGCTTTGTCCAATTTAGTAGTATGTTGACAACAGGGTTGTCTTAAATGGGCTTATCTGGCTGAGAGACGGTCTTTCTTTATCCATTGTCTTCAGAGTTTTCTTTTTTATCATAAATGGATGTTGGATTTTGGGTTTCTTGAGACAATCGTGTGATTTTTGTCCTTGCCTCCGTCAGTGTGGACGTTGTCCTTACTGATCTGCTTATGCTGAGCCATCGTGGCCCCCTGGGGGAAGCCCACGTGGCTAGGGCGTCTGATCTTTCTGGTGATTCGTTGCACCCCATCAGGATCGTGCTACAGATTTTTGTGTCTGTGTTCATTAGAGAGCCTGACCTCTAGTTCTGTTTTTTTGGTTGCATCTTAGTCTGGCTTTGGAATCCGGTAAAGCTGCTTCCAGGGGGATGGGGAGACGGCTCAGTGGAGTAAGTGCTTCCCTGGCAAGCACACGGGCCTGAGTTCAATCCCTGATTCCACCAAAAGAAAAAAAGCTGGCCTCCAGGAATGACTTCAGGACTGCTGCTTCCCTTTGAATTTCATTAAGAGTTCGAGGAGTACTGGCATTAGGCCTTCCTTGGAGTTCGTTAGCGGTGAATCCATTGGGAAGGAGCTTTTCTTGGTAGGCTTTTTTTTTTTTTAATTACTGCTCCCATTTTATTGCCTGTTATTGGATTATTCAGTCTTTTAAATCTCCTTGGTTCAGTTTTGGCAACTCATATGTATCTAGGAATCTATCCATTTTTTCCTGATTTTCCAATTTATTGGAGTACAGGTTTTTGCGGAAAAAATAGTAAACTGAAGAAGGCGGTCATGCTGGACACGCGGCGCAGCCTGCAACACCGGCACTTGGAAGGCCGAGGCAGGCAGATGATTACAGAATCAAGCCCAGGCCTGGCAACCTAGAGGGATTCTGTTAACAAAACCAAAATGAGAAAACACAGTGAAAGAAATCCTGAGAGCTGGACAGAAGCAAAGCCAGAAGGGCAAACAGAAGCGGAGACAAGGAAGGAAGGCTGCCAGCCATGAGGTGGCTCT
The DNA here is from genome assembly GCA_004027165.1 of Ctenomys sociabilis. NCBI lineage: Eukaryota > Metazoa > Chordata > Mammalia > Rodentia > Ctenomyidae > Ctenomys > Ctenomys sociabilis. The sequence goes on along the minus strand of PVKA01016710.1, from coordinate 21,989 downwards.
GCTAGCTTTTCCCCACATCAGAAGGAGTAGAGTGAACTAGAGCCCATCAAAAGACAGCGAGGCGCCCTCCGCTTCTTTCCCTTCCCTGTCGGGGTTTTCTTAACCACACCCAATTTGGGTTAAACTTTCACTGTTTCCTGTGTAGTGGGAGAAAAGGGCGAGGGCTCCTTTGGCTGTGGGGCTTCGGCTGCAGACTGCATCAGAGCTCTGTGTCTCCCGCCGCAGGGCACAAGCCACCAAACCCCAGGTCCTGTCCTCACAGGCCTTGTGTTCTAAGCAAGTGCTGGGCCACGGACCCGCTCCAGCCCTACCCCATGGTGCTGAGATGAGGTTCAGAGCTGTGATGTGCGGGGGAGGTTTGCTTATCTCTCTCAGGGTGGGGAATGGGTCTTTTTTTGTGCCCTAGGAAGGTAAAAGGACAAGCTTTTACTTGCCTTCCCAGTGCTGCAGTTTTTCAGTCTCGCAATTTATGTATGTTTTCTTTGAGGGGCTCTGTTGCCAGCTTGTTTTAAGTTTGATGCTCTAATCTCTGCGCGACGTTTCGGCTGTAATCCTGAGACATTTGCAGTCCAAGGCAAGACGTAGGCACTCCTTGATTTATTGTGGGTGGCGCGGGTAGCACACGGGAAGCCGCACGAGCCCTTCCATCATTGTAAAGCTCTCAGATCTGCAAAAATAGCACTTTCTACACAAGTTTTTTTTCCCAATTATTCCAAGAAGAGGCTTAGAAGAGTCCTGTGATTCTTTAAAGCAACGGAAAGCACCTGCTATTCGTAGAGTAGCTGTCTCCCCATGCTGAGTCTTATCTATACACCCAGCTGTCTGGGATCCCCAGGATTTTTCTTTGGTGAGTAGAAATTTCATTAGGTTGCTGGTCACGAAAAGCAAAGCAGGCGCTCCCTTCCGGGTGGACTCCAGGCCCCAGAGACCCAAGCATGTTCTTTTCTGTTGCAATCTTTTTATTTTTATTTATTTATTATTTATGTATATTTTAGGGAAGGTCTATAGAGTGTTCAGGGTCTCACTACTAGATCCGACTCATAGCGATCCGCCTATTTACAGCTTCCCAAGATTACAGGTGCGCAGGCCGCCACACCCAGTCTCAACTGCTGTCTCAGCATGCAGGGGGGGGGCTGGCATAGCAGGCCAGGAATCGATCGAACCCTCGGCCCCTGCACCTGCTTGCAGGTGCTTTGTTTCTTGCAATCTTTTAAAACAAAACAGCATAAGCACTCATAGAATAAGTGACTTGTCCCAAATAATCTCTATGAAAAGTTTTCTGTAGGTTTTACATAAGGAAATGAGGCGACCGTGACAATTAAAGCTGAGAACAAGTTTATATAACATAGAGAGCACTGTCCTAAGAATTGGATCTCAGAGCAGGAATCTCTTTCATGTAAGAAAGACGGCGTATTTGTTTGAAATAAAGCAAATGACACCCACCACACAGCAAAAGGGATAAAACTCTTCGATAACAACAGAGATGAGTATGGTGGAAGGAAATGCGATCCAGGCTGCCTGCAGCCCTCTGAGCTTTACACTGAAGATGACATGTGACGCAGGAGCAGATTGGAGCTGAGGTGATGAAAGGCCCGCTCCAGCGCTGCAGTACAGCTACCGTGCAGCTGCATCCTCTTTGTTCTTGGGGAGATCATTTTACTGAATAGGCAGTAGTCATCATGATGCGAGGGCACAGACAGGTACCTAGAGTGATAGTTAGGCTAGCTAGAGGCCTCCCTATTCCCCTACAACCTTAATGTTTTAATATTTCCATTAAGACAAATTGAACCTGGGCGTGGTGGTTCACATATGTAATCCCAGCGCTTGGGAGGCTGCAAACATGAGGATCACTAGGAGTCTGATCTGTACAGTTGACTCTGTAGACCCTGTACTAGATACACACACACACGCGCGCATGCACGCACGCACGCACACACACACAGCAAATTGCATTTCACCAAGGGAGAACATGTGTCTAATGCTTCCCAGTGTGTCAGTGAGGTCCAAAGAATGATACGGAAAGCAGCTCAGAGTTGCTGTGAGATGCCTTATCATATATTATATATATGCTCTATCTGTGTATTTGGTAAAGGTTCTCACCCACAGCTCAGACTCAGTGTTCATCCTGTTTTCAGCCTCCCCAGCCCTGGGATTGCAGGCATGCACAGCACACCTGTAAAGTTAATGGCCAACAAAGCCAGTCTAAGACCGAGATGCAGTTGTTAGGTTTTCCCTTTAGTCCTGTGTTTTTGCCAGAAGACACCACTGCGAAGAGCAGCTGTCTCCTCTCCTCCGCCTGTCAGGCATCTCCACACGTTGCCCCAAGGAATGCAGGGGAAGGAGCTGGGGAATAATCCTGAGCAGGTGGAATGTGATCCAGGGTCACACAGGAAGCTGCAACAAGATGACGAGGACAGGAGTAGGAGCTGGCACACCCTGTTATGAGTCTCATGTTGACTAAGAGGGTGATGCAGAGACCCTGGGTGCAGGGCTGAGTGTAGAACACCCCATGGCAGGGCCTCCTTGCAGTATTGCAACAGACCCTCTCGCTGCTGTGGAGACCAATCTGTCAGCTGCCAGACAGCTGCAGCTGGCTCTCCCTGAAAGGGTAGGCCTGAGGGCAGCATCCTTTGCTGAAGTGCTTGGTGCTAAATTTCTACCTTGATGTTATTTAACTTACGCTATTGGGTGATGATGTAAAAATAAACCTGCATACTCTCTAGGAAATACTTTTAGTATAAAGAAGACAAAAATGAGGCAGAAATAAGGTCGAATACTGATCGTGGAAACTGTATGAAGCAAAGAAACCAGACAGCAACCTAGAACTGCCCGTTCAACCGCAGTGCTGAATGAAAATCTTTAGACCCTTGTCCAGATCCGTAGGAAGACGGAGGAAGCTGCAGAGCACCATGTTTGTGAAGTACATCAAGCGCACAGCTTAAATTTTGCATGGCTTCTCTTACACAAGAAACCTCAGTACAAAGAAAGTGAAAAATGAAAGACAGACAAGGGCAAAAAGAGGGAAAAGTCTTCTTGCGATCCAGTACGGACGGCGTATCTGAAGTGTACTTCAGATTAGTATATCTGTCTTATGTGTTCTGCATGGGTTTTGGCCTGTTCATTTGGCTGTTAATCTGCATGTGTGATAATTACCTTTATAAGGCCTGATGCTGGCAAAAAGAAGTGGGAGTGGAGAAGGAGGAGGACAAAGAATTTCAGTGTCCTGCATATGTGCACTAATTCCCCACAGTGGACATGACCATTATTACTGCAGACGTGGACTAAGAAAACTTTTAAAGAATCTGTGGGATGTACAATTTTAAGAGTAAACCCTACAGCACACTGGGCCCTTTAGTTAATAATATAGGAGGATTAACTCACCAACTGAAACAATATGCTACATTAACGAGGCCAGTAACATGCATGGTAAAGGTAAAGGTCTTTGACTTTTCTGCAAACCTAAAAATACTCTTTAGAAAAATCTAGTAATTTTAAAAGTGAAGAAATCTATTTACCTATCTACTTATCTTTATTATCTATTATATAGTAACTTATAAAAACTTGTTGCAGTCTTAAAACTCCTGAATTAAAAAAAATAAGTGTTTCATTATTTTTTAACACTGTGAAATAATATTCATGTGGAAAAATATGCAAATTGTGTGTATCTTGAATAATCCCAGAGTGTGCATGGCCACATCACCACCAGTGAGGGCGAGACAAGGCATTGCCTCAGAAATCCCACCCACTGGGAACTGCTAAATCCCACGACTTAATTTTATCCATTTGTAGAGTGGTAAAGTGGAATCACATTGTAGGTAATCTTTCGTGTCTGTCTTCTTTAGATGCACTTGTGCTTATGGGATTCACCTGTGTTTGTGTGTGTACTGTGTGTTTGTCAGTGTGCAGTTTTCCATTGCATAATAGAGTATATCTCATGTTATGCTAACGGCAGCTGAGTTGTTTCAGACTTTGGTTATTATGGAAAACGCTGCTGCAAACACCATCATATACGCCTTTCGCTGCCCACGCTGCCCACTGGGTGTTTACCTGCAGGTGTACTTGTTGGACAGGAGGAATGTACACCTTAGCTTAGTCAATAATGACAATTTGTCACAGTTTTACCAGTTCGCATTCCCACCAGCAATGCATAAGACTCCCATCTACACTGGCGTGGTCACTCTTTCACAGTGACTGTTGGTAGGTGCCTGTTGGTATCTCACTGTGGCTGTAATCTGGATTTCTCTGATTCCAGATTGACCAGTCAGATACTCTCTTGTCCAAATTATTTAATCAAATCTCTTGGCTTTTTTTTTTTTTTCCAGTTCTGGGTGTGGTATGAGGTAAGGGTGCAGCGTCATTTGTCCCACGTGGCTCCCCAACGACCTTCTGCCTCAGCTGAGAATGTTCTCCCATTTCTTCTTCTGCAGAGCCACCATTTTCATGAGCACAACTTCTATGCACCCTCAAGTAAAGTCTGTGGGGAGATAGCTCAGTAAAGTAAGTGCTTGCCTGGCAAGCACAAGGATCTGAGTTCAATCCCTGGTTCTGAAAAAAAAAAAATCAAGTATGCTCTGGATTGCATTTTCCCCACTGATACTCGTTTATCCTTGCTCTGAGATTCTGCGCTGCTAGGTGCCAGGATCTCGAGGAAGCAGGCTCTCTTCTTTTCTGCATCATCCCAGCAGTTGCTGGTCCTTTGTATTTCCAGGTAAACTTCAGAGTCAGCTCCTCAATGCATGTATGAGAATGCACAAAGAACAGGTTGCTTTGGAATTGCCAAAACCCATACACTGCTTGAAGAAAATGGACATCTTTAAATACATTCTCCCAATTCATGAATTCTTTCTGTAACATTGTTTACTTAGGTTTAAGATTTCTTGGAAGAATGTTTTACAGTTTTTTGTAGTTTATACGCATTATAAAAATATAGTTTATAGGTCTTATACTTAGTAATTTTGATGCTCATAGGTTTTGTTAACACAAACCAGCTAATATATTCCATAGTTTTCTTTTTTCCCCAAATTTTTATTTAGTTTAATGAGAAAAAAGATAAGATAGCAATGAAATAGCATCCATAGTTTTCTTTGTAGACATTTTATATGTTTTGTGGGTATTTGATTTTTTTTCCTGACATGTGAACTCACTGTGGTATCTAGTTTGGGCTTGAGCTCCTGTGATAACCCCTGCTTCAGATTCCCAAATAACTGGAACTGCAAGTATGAAACACCACGCCTGGCTAGTTTTTAATGCTATAAAACTAACATCTTAAAATTTTATTTTCAGTAGTAGTTTAGCAGATTTGTTATTATTCTGACTTTGTATAGAGTAAGTTTGCTATACTTATGTTGAATAATTTATTTGTAGATTCTTCTGGATTTTTAAAATAAACTCAATCATATCTTCTGCAAATGTTGAGTTTCATTTTTTCCTTACACATTTCTTAACCCTTACACATTTCATGGCTTTTGCTGGTTATTGTGCTCTGTAGAGCCTGCAGCACAATTAACAACAGAAGCGTGGTGAGCAAGCCTTCTTATTTTTTTCAGTTTTAAAGGAAAATCTTTCAACAGCTTACTATTATATATATCACAAGTGTTTTTTATTAAGTTCTTCAGAAAACAAAGAAATTCCATTTAATTTTCTTTTAAATAGTAATTCCCTCTCCCCCGCCCTTTGCAGTGCTAGGGATTAAATCCAGGTCCTCATGCATGCTAGGCAAGTACCATGGCATCGAGCCACATGCCTAGCCTTAGTTTGTGTTTTCTAAAGCATAGATGAATGTTCATTTATTTTTTTATTTTGTGGGACTAGAGATGGAGCTCAGGGGCTTGCTCATGCTAGGCAAGTGCTTCGCCACTGGCTGTGTCCCTGGTCCTAAATTTTGAATTTTATCAATTCTTTTTATTAACCATCTATTTGGATGATTGTACAACTTTTAACCTTTTTATCCTGTTACATATTAATAAGTTATGATGATTATGTAACGTTAAGCTAACTTTGCCTCATATATTAGTTTGGTTATTCTGTTTGTGCATTTTGAAATTTGGTTAGTTTGATTATTTATTAGTATAAAAGGCTGAGAGTTTAATTCTTTAAATTCAAAATTGTTAGATTACAGGGCTGGGGAGATAGCTCAGTGCTTTCCTGGTAAGCACAAGGACCTAAGTTTGATCCCTGGTACCACAAAAAAGAAAGAAAGAAAGAAAAAGATTTTGTGTATTTAAGGATTTATTTGTGGTATATTTAGCAATATCAGGGCTCAGTAACTATAAGAAGAAATATAAGCTTTCCAAGAACTTTTTCCAAGAGGACTCTAAGTCCTTCTGTTTAAAATTAAAGCTCAGTATAAGCTTTCTTAGTTTTGTAAGTGTGGTCTGGGTATAGAAACCTTAGGAGGAAGGATTGTTGTTCTTAGTTTTGTTAGCATATTAGATTTGCATCCCAGCAATGAAGACAGGAGCTAAGACAGGCAGTTGATAAAGCACAAGTTAATGTCTGATTGTAAAAGCTCCTTGGGTGTGAAGTGTTACGGCAAACATGAATCGTGGCTCAACTGTTAATTTAGGCCTTTGGCAGGACGAGCCACCCAGAAAATCTAGACTCGGTGCCCAGCTCATGCAGTGCTCTTTGGGCCTATCTTGTCCTCATAATGATATCCCCAAATCCTCTTTCTTCCACACCTTTGAATAGAGATGGAGGACGTGGATGTCTAATCCCAGGAGAAGTACTGCTGGGACAGGGTGCTGGCAGGCCGGTGCACAAAGCCTACGAGTGTCCTAGACATGCCTACTGCCAGGAGCAGGCAGGAGACAAGCCACCCGAGGCGGGGCAGATTTCTGATAGGAAAGTGAGTCAAGGCTGACTCACTTGTTCTTTTCAAACTGTGAGCAGCTGCCTGCTTGCAGCCTGGGCTTGTCCTTGAGGCCTGAGGGGGCTCGGGAGGCTTCCTCTGGATGACTTTCCACCTTCTTCAGGAGGGGGAGTACTGGGGATGGAACCCTGGCCCCTGTGTCTGACTAAGCAGGTGCTTTAACCCACTGAGCTATCTGGCCGGCCCTTCTGTAAGCATCAGTTCACTGGTCATAATATGTATTTACAACTCATTTATCCTGTTATCTGCTATTATCCACTACAGATACCCAATTTTAACAAAAGCACATAGGGGAAAAATGCAAGCATTCCACTTTTTTTCTATAAGTTTGGAAAAGATGCTCATATTTGATATTCCCTGTGCAAGAGTTTGGCCCAGCCCACAGAGGATGTGTGGCTGAAGGAGAGAAGCAAAACCTCTCTCTGCCTCCCTCTGCAGCTTCGATGGAGCCCCCAGGACAGCCCCCACCTCGTGCGCACGTGGCTGTGTCAAGCCCCACACTCAGCACTTCCTTCACAGCATTCCATTTATTTCCCCACGTTGCATGTGAGGAGGCGCTCAGGGAGATTAGCACCGACGTAGTTCATGGGGGCAGAGGGAGGGTTAAATCCTCGTGTGCCATGGCCCCCCTCTTGCCGGCAGCACTAGGAACAGTCCTCCTTTTCACCGTCTGATAGTGGAAATTCCCTAGGTGGTTTTCATATACCTTTCAGTCAGTCTTTAGGCAGGGCGTTAAAACTTCTTCCTCTTCTTCTCTTCTTTTCCTCCTTGTGTGTGTGTGTGTGTGTGTGTGTGTGTGTGTGTGTGTGTGTGTGTGTTGGGCACTGAAGCCACAGCCTTGGATGGCCCTGAGTTACAGCCTCAGCCCTTCTGAATTTTTTCAGTTTTTGAGATAGGGTCTCTTGATCTTTTCTGCTTTGCCAGAGGACTCTATTGGATTGTGCGAGGACAATAGAATCCAGCGCTTGGCCCCCCAGAGCCCTCCGGGCCCCCTTGCCTCTCCCCTGCCTAGCACTGTCCCTCTAGCCTCAGCATGGTATCTCACAAGCGAACCTCCAACCCCAGGAAGACTGGGTGCTGGGAACAACGCTCAAAGACATGGTCCTTGTTCTCAGATAGTTCACAGAAAATATGGATGACAATGCTGAGGATGCTGCAGAGGAGGAAGGAGGCCTTGCTCTGCCTAGTGGGACGTGGAAGACAGAGACACCAAGAGAGCACGTGGCCACTGGGGAGCTGTGGAGGTGCGGATCTCAGCCACTGCCTCTGCCCCACTGTGGTGCTGGTGACTGAATCCCGGCCTTGTGCCTGTTACATGTGCTCTGCCACTAAGCTGCACCCCTGCCCCAAGGACTTCTGACTCTTGATCCTAATCTTGGGGTGGAACTAGGAATTAGCCTGAACAGGGAGCTGTGTATGTACGTGAACAGGCACGCACATGCTTGTGCATTCTACCGAGAAGAGACTAGCGAGGTAATAAGGAGGAGAGGAGCTGGGCCTTCCGAGAACTGCAGTGCATAACTCAGCAAGGCTGGTGCGCAGGGTGGGTGCCAGGGCGTGGAAAATGATGAAGCTGGAAACTGCATGTGAGGGACCTGGTGGGGAATTGGCATTTTTCCTGAAGGGGGATGGAGTCATTGGACAATTTTAAGATCTCTGGGATGGAGAGAATGGGAGGGTGTGGGAAGCGTCACAGGGAAGTGGTGTCCAATCCCAGGTAGGCAGGAGCCCTCGGGGAGGAGCGAGGCACACAGGCGGGCCTGAGCCCCCGGACAGCAGCGAGGCTGGAGAGGAATGGACGTATGGGGCAGACAAGTAAGCAATCGGAGCAAATGAAACGTAATCTCAGCTTTTCAGAAAAATAAAATTTACTTCATTTCCCAGGGCTGTGAAGAGCCACGTTTCTCTACACTTGTTAGATGTTGGACTATCAGTACCCAATGCAGAAGAATTAATGAAATCAGTATACATTTTAAAGTTCAGTTGTTAAGCTGACAAATAGTAATAGAACATATTCTGGAGCTACGGCGTGATATTTGATGCATTGATACGCTGGGGCATGAAGAGCAATACTGAGTGCTTTGCATTTGTACTTAGGCCGTACTATCCGTTTTCCTGAAGTTAAAGGTATGGGTTGACTTCCACAGGCCTGATCTACACTCACTCCACTCACTGGCTACAGAGTGCAAATTATGCTGCCTAAGCCAGGTGTGGCAGTGCACACCTGTAATCCCAGCACCAGTGAGGCTGACGGGGGAGCATCGCTGTAAGTTCGAGACCAACCTGGGCTACAAAGTAAGCTCAAGGCCAGCCTGCGTAGTGAGAACCTGCCTCAAAAAGACAAAATAATAATACTTATTGTTATTATACTACCTTTTATAAGATGGGGTTGAGGGGATTTGTGCATGGAGTGGGGGGCAGCGCTGTGAAAACCCACCCCCCGCAAAGTCACCACCACTGACATCGCCCTGAAGGCAATCACAGGCCCAATGTGTACTTATTTTTACAATAGTTGAGAGTTGTCTTCCTCGGCTTAGTGAACAGCAAAATACAGAGCATGATACAGAAGACAGGGAAGTCAGACAACTGAAAGGTTCAGACTGGACTGGAGGAGCAGGGGACCCTTTGTGAAAGCCACTCCATACTGACAATGATTAGGCCACAAGTGTTCTCCCTGGAAATCCTTTAAAATTGTGCTCAGGTACACTATTCTGGTTTATATCTAGCTGCCCATCAAGAGCCTCTGAGCTTATGGGTGGGCTCCTGGAGGGTGACTGGGTTACGGGGAGTGATAGCTGACTGGGTGCTAGCAAGTAGGGTCTGGCAGGAAGAGGAACTGGAGGGGAGAGAGAAGGGCCTGTGTCCCTGACCAGCCCCTCACAGGAGGGAGGCAGCTTCCTACCACCAGAGCCTTCCATCATGCCATCCTGCCTGGACGCCAGCTCACCAGGGCCCAAAACGGAGCCACAGTGACCCTCTTCTCCTTCAGGCTGTGGCCTTGGCTGTCTCATCCTGGCAATTAGGAACGTCACATGTGAGTGTGCAGTTCTGTGACAGAAAGCACATTCTTGCTGTTGAGCAGTTGTCCCCACCGCCCTCCACTGGCTCTGGACCTTTGAGCAGAGTCTCCGTCCTGCCTCCCTCCTGCCAGCACGTACTCTTGCTGCCTGCTTTCTGTTCCATGAATTTCTCTGGAAACCTCACACAAAATGGGGTCGTACCACGTTTATCTTTGGGTGCCTGGCTTGTTTCACTTGGCATAATGGTTTCCAGGTCCGCTCATGCAGCAGAGTGCACCAGGATTTTGGTCCTTTTCAGGGTGCAGCAGTGTCCCGTGGCACAAGCACATGACCCTGCATTTATCCACACACCTGCTGATGGGCCTGTGTGTCATTTGCACCTTGGAGTTGTGGGGAACAAGGCTGCTTGCACATGGATGTCTGGAGAGCTGTCTGAACTCTGTCAGGTGTGTCCTCAAAAGTGGAGTCAAGCAGTCAGTCTGTGCCTCACTTTTTGAAGAACCCCCTACTGTTTTCACACTGGTGGTGCCATTTAACATTCTGGAAGATTTTAAAAATCATAACTTTGGGGTTTCTGACTTCTTCTCCCTGGGCTTGATCTCCACTTGCTTTGCCATCAAAAGCAACAGCCCTCTCCGGCCTGCTAATGGCATGCAGCATACCTTTTGGTCATCCGCTTTTTAAATTTATTTATTTATTTATTTATTTATTTATTTATTTATTTATTTATTTGGCCGAACTGGGGATTGAACTCAGGCCCTTGAGCTTGCCAGGGAAGCACTTATTCTACTAAGCCATCTCCCTGGCCCCTAATTTTTTTTTAAAGTGCAAGTAAATTTGGTGTCTAGGATTCGCTGCATCTGCAAGGGCAGCATGCTGGCTCTGCCTGCTGTCGCTATCCACCACACCACGCCATGTCTCTCTCCTTACATTGCTACACTGTCACTTCCTCTTCTTACCTTGTGTATGTCCTCACATTTTGAATTACTGACAAAATAATCTATTCATTCTTACATCTATGCATTCAAAATTTATTGAGTAGGGACTTATAGCTCAGCGGCACAGCACCTGCCCAGCAAGTGCGAGTTCCTGAGTTCGATTCCCAGGGCCCGCAGACAAACATCTATTGCCCATGAAGTCTGAGAGGAAACAAAAATTAGCATCTGTATAGCGGCCCTTGGCAGCTGAGGACAGTGAGCATGAGGCTCCCCGCTGGGGCTGGGGAGGGCGGACGATGACGGAGACTGAAGAGACAGAGAGGTTATAAAGAAAAAAGTTCCCTGTGTCCATGTCCACTAGGCCCGACCCTGATTGAATCCATGTGAGAACGAACTACTGGTGCCGAATTGTCAATTCCTTTTTTAAAAAATGTTTATTTTTGTATCTAAAGCATTCGGTGCATCTTCCATCGGATTATCAAATGGTTATTTTGACAGGAAATTTAACTCCATTTAATTCTTTGGTGGGAACTGATCATTTTGGGAATCACAGAATGAATTCAAAGTGGAGTTACAGCAACTCAGACTCGATAAAAGATCACCTTTCTGACCACAACTTATAAAGGAGAAAACCACTGCTGCAGGGCCATGTCGGCCTCCTGAGTTTTACAGCTCACAAGGTCGTGGAGCAAGGGCAGCAAAGAGCTCAGTCTTCTGAATCATTCCCATTTTCTGCAAGGCCAAATTTCCATCAGAATGGGCAAATCATAGACAAAAGCTGTGAACTAATGTCACTTGCATTCATCGGAACTGGTGTTCAAGTGAAAATCCCCAGTGGCTTCTTTCTCCAAGTTCCTCAGTTTAGCTGACACCCTATGATTATCTCATCTGTGGGACAGATTTAGCAAGCAACCTCACCCTTCCTTTGTGACCACAGCCTCAATTCACTGCACGCAGCAAGAGAAATCAACAAAGATGAGGTTTGGAATGCAGAGGAAAACTCAGATAAGTAAGGCCTGCGGCTTTACAGCCTTCACCCATTCAAAATTCCTCGCACTATGAAATGTGGCTTATCAGATTTGCAAGGTGTAATCAGGTTGAACCTGGTTGCTGCAGTCTTCTACCATTCCTGAGAAAGCACATGTGGATCTGTAGTGCATGCTTCTGTCCTTATCACAGAATTTTGATCTCCCATAAATCCCTTTTTCCATTGTATTTAAAGGTCTTGGGCCAGCGAGACAGCTCAGCAGACTAAGCACCTGTTTTGGCAAGGGCAGGGGCCAAGGTTCGATCCCTGGTCCCGCTTGCCATGCCGGCTCCACCCCTGGGGTGTGCTGAGTTGGGACTGATGGGGCGTGGTGGCGCATGCCTGTAATCCCAGCGCTGGGGAAGCTGAAAACAGGAGGATCACTAGGAGTCTGAGCTGCACATTGAGACCCTGTACCAAATAGATAAAATGAAGAAAATAAAAATAAAGGCCTTAAGAATATGAAGTATATGTTTCTCCTTACAAACAAATCATGACTTCCTCAGTACATGAGCTTAGAATTCATGCTGTTTAGTCTGCGCTTATTCCTCAAAGCCCAGGTAAGTCTGCAGAATAATTTGTAGTATGGAGTAAGCAAGCCCGGTAGACCGTAATTTGTTATGAAAGACAGTGTTTTAGAACCTGAGTTGTTCTGCTCAAGGGCAAGAGTGGAGCAACAGCATCTCCCTCCCTTCTCCTCTCCCCCACCTTCACGTTCTTGCCCCCACTTCCTACAGACCTCTTGGCAGAAACTGAATGTTCCTGTGAACCAACTTCAGCTGTGGACAGTGGTCCAGGGACGCTTCTGGTACTCAGCCTGAGCAAATGCTTGGGAGATGGCTGTAAGGCTTGCCTTTGGAGTTTCTAATCAATATGCAAATATTTAATTTCAGTCTCCTAAGCACTCTCATTAGTCCACATGATTCTTACCTGTGGTCTTTCCAACTTGTAAAAACATGTCCTTTTTCACTCATCAAAATCAAGACATTTCTAGTACTGAATCAAGTCAGTGCTCTTCGATATCTCTGAATTTCTTTTTCTGAAACAATTTGTCTTCTTTGCACTGGTTTGGGGGTCTTGGTCCTGTTCTGAGGGATGGAAATGGGGGTGTTCAGGGCAGACAGGGGGAGTCCTGGTCAGCAAAACTGGGTGATTCATTCAGTCATTCATCTGAAGATGGGTGACTGAAAATGACTTGCTATTCCTTAGTTACGGGAATGAAACACAAATCAATTTGACATCTCTTCAAATCCTATGAAAAAATAGCTCTGTGAAAATGATATGAACTGAGGAAGCTTCTTTTCTTTCAGAAGAGGAACATCTTGCTAAAGATTCGAATTCTTTCCTTTCTGGGCAGCTTAATTGCTCAAGCTAATTATTGTTGTATTACAGATTTGGCAGCTTTACAAAAACCCTAAACATGTACATGCAAGTTCAGAAGCTGTTTCAGTGACCCAGAGTTCGGCATTTCAGACAATGCCAACCTGACACTTGCTTTTCTTTTTTTTTTAACCTATGAGTAGCTTTTAATTTAAAGTTTCAATGGAGTTTGCTTAACAAATGTAGACTGGTTAGTTGCCTGCCCTCCAAAACCCACCCCTGTATTCCTTGGATGTTGTCAGCCAAACAGAAAGCTTCCCTGAGCCTGAGGAGACCGTGTTTGCTGGTGGGCGTGACCCCATGCTTGGTATAAATTCTGTTCACAGCAGACCTTTAGCAACACAGAGGCCGTGTTTTCAATATCCAGCATTCATGGAAGAGTGAAAAGTCACAAGTTGTAGTGGTATAAGAAAGACAGCTTGGAGACAACTCCGCCAGCGTTCCCAAGTACAAAGGGTGATTAAAAAGCCTTACATAACCCTTCGGTGGATTAAAAAGATTGGCAAGCGGCTGTAAGAAAAGGATGGTTGACTCAGAAGGAGGAACTTACATAAAGTGAATAATAAATGAGACGAGGTGGATGCTGGGTAGAGGGTATAATGCTGGTCTGAGTGGCACAGGAGGGCATATCTGGAGAGGACCGGGAGTTCAGAAGTGGTGTGAAAGCTTTCCCTGGTGAAGGAAAAGTGCCATCTGCCTTACGCTTGTGCCAACACAGTCTAAACAGGTGGATGAATCTTGGAGGTCCACAGCAGAGCGCATGGAAGCACATTCTATGCTTATCTTCCAAAATTTATCTGTGGCAAATACATATTTTCACTATAAAAATAGTGATAGAGGGTAAGCAGCATTGTGATTAAAGCAGACACATTATTGTGAGTCACAGAGGTGGAAGGGAGGTGGCAGCCAGGTCATGCTGATATCACTGGCAAGTGGCGCTATTTGGACCCAGCGTTGGTAACATCATGCACACCTGTCCATTTCCCATCATGCCCCTGCTCCTCTGTAGGGATTCAGGCCTCCCTGTATGGATTCAGGGCCCTGCCCTGAGTGGTTTGCTGTTGCTCATTAAGGTGGGTGGTGGGAAGGGAACAGTGGATATGTTGCCTGTGGCAGTGGAGAGTTAGATTGCTGTCCCTACTGGTAAGGGATTATATTTCAGTCTAACTCTTGGATCCTAATGAGGCCAGATAATTTCCAGTGAAGCAAAATGTACATGTTTTATTTATTGCTATACCAAAAATTTTTTTTTCCAAGGGGTAGGCAAAAAGAAGTAAAATGATCAACAAGACTCCAAAACACAGTAGAATGGTCTCTTAATTCCTTATTTTCCTGGTACTGTTAGAAACCCTTAAACTCCTCCATCTAAAAAAAACTCACCAAGAAAAACATTCCTTTTGTGCCCTCAGGACTGAAACAGTAATTAGAGACGAGAGTAGAATACTGAGCTGACATGTTTACCGGCACTTCAAACAAATTTCAATACTGTGAAATTATCACGGGGTTGTTATTTCTCAAACTTCAAGGTGGTTGAAGATGATTATAAGACAAGTTCTGTTGCTTAGGGATTTGCTGACATCTAATGCCTTTTTTCAAGCGAATACAAGGGTGACATAGCTAAGCTAATAAAGGATCAGAGAACGATGTGGCCCTGAGCAATACTTTCTTTCCAGAGTTTTTCCCCACTCTCCCTCCTGAGCCGCTATCTGGCCCCCACCACACAGCCCACCTCTCTGCCACCATTACAAATCCAGCCTGAATCACTCCATTCTTCTCCAAGGGAGCGCACCTTGGAGGAGAAGGGCACTGAGTCACAGCAGTGAATCACAGACACTTTGTTTCTCTAGTGGCCTTGACAAAACACCAGATGTAGAGGAAAGGGATGGGAGCCACAGGGGAAGGGAGCTCTTTAGGGCTTTGTTCAGTACATTTTCCTGAATGTTGTCACACAAAACATATTAGCTGCTGATTATCATGCTAAAACTATGGGCCTTCCCCATATCTCCAGGCTCCAAGTAACCAGCTTACTCATGAAGCAGTCTTCTAGGAATGTCTAGTAAGCAAGTCATGATAGTTTTTATTTTGGGGTTGGAACAGGCAAACTTAATTTAGCTGTAGTACATTAAACAGCTAACTGCACAGGTTAGCATTTGTCAATAAATGCTCAGTAGCTTTTGGAATTCTCATTAGATCTATAGGTACAGAGAAAGAGTTTTTCAGTTGTTCTCAATGGAAGTCAATGAAAAAACAGCACTAACATTCCTGAATATCATGCAGAGGGCTGGAAGAAACAATTAGAATTCAGGGCAAGGGGGCCTTGAGGTTTTCAAGGGGAGACTCAGCTTGTGCACAAGTGAAAAATACTGCAAGTCAGTTAAGAAAAAGTTACCAGGTTTTCTCCTGACTGTTAGAAGTCTGACCGTAGTTTAATTTATTTTATGAATATTATAAATGAACTTAATCATGTAGATTTTATGAAGTTCCTCACTCAGTGGCTAATTATATTTTTGCCTTGAGACAGGATCTTGTTATGTAGTTCAACCCTTCCATTCTTCTCCAAGGGAGAAAAAAAATACAGAAAAAAACTCTAAGGAATTGAATTTAGATCATACCGATACTGTTGTGAAGACTTTAGAAGATGAGGCTAAATCTGGAAATTTTGAAAAGAACTACACCTGAAATTAAAAAGTTGTGACTATCAGGTATACTATGTGTGCATATGGGTAGGGAGACGGGGAGAAAGAGAAACACATTCACTATTGTTTTCCTGCCATAAAAAATAATAAAGACCCTCATAAAGATTTTTAGGTTTATGTCATTGTCCCACCAGTAATAATTGTAGACAAAAATGGAAGAAGTATTTTGCCACTCCCTGATGAATCACAGTGACCAACAGCAGCTTTAAGTTTTGAAAAAAATCTTACAACACAGTGTCGGGGGTTGTTGTCACTATCATTTTTGAATTCTAGGGTTTAAATTGCTGCCTCCTGCAGGCAGGGACCTGCCTCCTGGCTCGGGGGCAGGACAGTGCTTCCTCCTGCGTGAGAAGCCTCACGCTGCGCCTGCAGGGCCCTGCTTCAGAAACACCCAGCTCCGGCTGGTGGGTTCTGCTCTTGACCCAGAGGGAATTACAAGGTAGAGGTTCAACAGAGAATTGAGCAAAAGCATTTTATTGTAGAGTGAAAGCAGAAAACAGCATTTATCTTCAGGCAAAAGCAAAGACCCCCCAGCTCGTTAGGAAGGGGGTCGAAAAAGGGTCGCCAAAAGTGCTTTTCCTCTTCTGTCTAGGGTTTTCGTGCACAGAAACGACCGCTCCTCAGCCACGTTGAGGTGAACTTATGGAAAAATCTTTCTGTGAAAGAGGCCTGCTAGAGCCCAGGCAGGTACTCCCGTGAGCAACATCAGCTGTGACAGAATGGAGACATCCTTTAGATGGCATTGAATGTCCTACTTCTGGGTAAGAAAATCCCGCCAATCTAATGAGACCTCTGTTCACTGAGCCTCCAGCGTCCTGGCCATGGTTACCTACACGTCTTGCCCGCACCCTTCCGACCCCCTCTTTGACTCAGCCTCTTCCCTGGCTGCTGGGCCTGTCTGTAGATATCCCTTTGCTGGGACACTTCCCACCTTTCCCTCCCATTATTATAGATATTAATGTGAAGTCAGAGAGGGCCTGGCTCTAAAGGAATCCAGGAGAAAATAGAGTGACCAGTATTGTGGCTGGAGGGTCACCTGAAGGAGGCCAGGCCTCAAGCCAGAGAGGCAATGGCGAGGCCTGCAGGCCTAACAGATATACAGTGACTTGGAATCATTCTGTAATTAGCACCACCTGGTGTAGTCAGTCCAGATGGCGTCCGTCGTGGCCCAGGTGGGTGACCACAGCGTCCAACCTATCCCTAACCAAAATGCCTTAGCTCTTTCCATGTATCCTTACTAATGAGCTGGTACCTCATTAGATGAATACTAGAGAGGCAGCTGAACTTGTAATCCTATAAGTTGATTACACTTTGACCCATGTTGTGACTTTGCTGTATAAATTGCCCGCGACAAAGGACCTGGTGACAACCCACTCAGGATCCCTCCTATCTCTCAAGAACTCTCTCTCCATAAGCATTTCCTACTCTTAATCTCTGTTGTTCCTTAAAATCCATTCTTCAATTTTGGGAGACACAGACTCTACCCATCAGACACCTAGCACATTGGGGGCTCTAGCTCTCCTGCTCCCTTCATGGGCCAGCCTTCTTTAGAGAAATCCTGCTCACCCTCGGTGGTTACTGTTGGCGTCTCCTGTTAGGTGAGGAAAATGTCACCCAGACCTTAGCAAATGGAACCTAAGCCCAACCATGCCTGCTTTGTTCTCTCCAGTCTCTCGTCTCCCTACTTCAACAGGCAAGCAGATTTCAGGTCCCTAAAGACATGGAAATGTTGGCTATGCTACGACGACGATAAGGGAAATTTATATCCCAGATCATTTTTCAGTAAACTGAGAGTGAAAAGTAGGTTTCTAATTTGGTATGAGATGAAAGTAACATATAAACTTACATCCAGGGAGATCCCTGAATATTAAGTACTTTAAGTCAGAGGTGTAGGTTGACAAATGTATGTTTTTGAAATACAAAAATAGTTTCTGAGAACTTCTTTCTGAAGTTTTTTAAAATCTGGCCACAGGGCCCCATTTTAATATGCCAGTCCACAGAAACAGCAGGTCGGAACGCTTCCAAGGGCTGTTTTCCTTTATGCAGCCAGCAAACACTGCTTGCAGCAATGTGCTGTCAGAATAAAAGGGGGTGGGGCAGCGGGTCTGGGAACTCATCAAGACACCCCGCCCTTGCACCCCCGAGGCCTACACCGCACCCATCTATACCACGTGATTCTTACCTAGTGCCCAGGGATAAGAAAAAATGTTGTAAAGATTGAGATCTGTGGTTTGGTAAAGTGAGCAGAACCTGTATTACAATATTATGAATTCTCTCTTGACTTTATAAACTCCTTGAGGTTAATTTATTACTTTTCTTAAAAAATTAGGAGTGGAATACATATTATGATATGTGGAAGCACCAAGTTTCTGCTACTTATAGTTTAAATTGGGATTCTTCTAGATCACAGATAGCATCTTAAAAAACTTTGGGAGTAGACACAGGAACATGTTTGTATGATGCAGTCACTGAATTAGCAAGTGGTGAATATGGAGTGTGACGGAAATACACAGTGAATGTTTAAAAGTTTGAAACAACTCACCAATCCTATGTTTTTTTTTTTTTTTTTGTAGAGCCAGGGATTGAACTCAGGCCCCTGCGCTTGCCAGGTAAGCGTTTATTCCATGGAGCCATCTCCCAGGCCAGTAGCTATTGCTCCCAGGAACTCCCTGTGCTGCGAACACACCCATCCCTTCACTCTTGCCACTTTTGAAGCAGTTCTGAAGCTTCCCTTTCGTGAGCACCTTCATCCTTCACCACATCTGGTACCACGTGCCTTCCGGCTCTTTTTTCCAAAGTCAAAATGACCAGGAAAGGTAAACATTTTGAATCTATACAGGAAATCAAAGCAGCCATGGCGTTAGGCCTACTGACACTCACAAGCGTGTTCTCGGGTTTGGGTGCTGGGATCTCCACCTAGGGGGTTCTTTCCAGCCTGAACAAAAATTAGTCATGATAAGCACAAAAGATAGTGAGGTTTTACATTTATTTACCAAAGGGATAAAAAGGAAAGAAACATGCTCTTTAGAGGTACCGGCTGACAAGAGGATGGCTAAGGAGGGGGAGGAAGGAAGCCACGATGCATGGCAAGCAAGGGCGGACCTTGGTGGGAGTGCGGTTGCCACGCGGAAGACGGCAGTCACCTCTGCGCCTCCCGTCACTCGGGGACAAGCAATCTAGGCCCTTCTTTCAAAACCCTGCCTGGGTTCTCCAGGAATTTGGAAGTGCACTCTCTGGCTGGCTCCATATGCAGCGCTTTGGGAGCCTTTCTGCCCACAGCTCCTGGCTTCCTGAGGCAGCTCACAGCCCACCTCCCCAGCCAGTTTGCTCTGCCCTGATCTCTTGCCTCAGCACAACTTCCACGACCGCTTCACAAAGTGAGGAGGAGGGCTGGCCAGATAGCTCAGCGGACTGAAGCCCTTGCTTAGGCAGGCCTGCTCAATCCCCAGCGTGCCATGCCGGGCGCACTCAGACAGTGACTGAGACAGGAGGTGGTGGTGGCCTGTAATCACAGCTGCTTGTGGGGCAGATCACGGAGTCTGATCTGTGTAGTGAGGCCCTGTAGATCCCGTACTAAATACATTAAAAAAAAAAAAAAAAGTGGGAGAACGGTAAGTGTGTACAAAGCGGGAGACTGACAGTCTTTTCCTGTAATTTTTAAAAATGTACAATTCATTTTTACACTACATATATTCATAACGACTTCCTTCCTATCTACCACTGTCCCAGCTGCTTCACAGGAATTTTTAATTTTCCAACCCCTAGGATGCTATCATCCTCACTTTTCAGACGAGACTGAGGCACAAAGACACCATTACCAAGCAGGTAACTGGTGCCAGAACTAGAACCTAGAAAATTCGACTCTAAATCACTGCATTGATTGTGCTTGGGTTCCGAATTTAACCCTGAGGGCACTTCCTTCTAGCTGTTTCTAAGGCAACGGTTAGGGCAGTTCAGAGCGTAGACACTTCAAATGGTCATTCACTCAGGGGGCTGGAGACAGTCTGGGTAATGTCGGACCGCGCCCAGCGCTGCTCGGCGGCCGCTCCCACACCTCGCCACTTCTCATCCCCACACCGGAAGCGGGGGCCACTGCGGGCTGAGGATGCTTTCTGCTCGGGGATCGCGACAGGCCGTTATCGTCGCACATCTCGACCTGGGGCGCTCGCGGCCGCCGTAAGCGACGTCTCCTGAGCCACAACAAATTTCCGTAGGCTACGTTTTCTCCTAGATTTGATTAAGAAACGCGAAACCATACTAAAGGGCTTGGGTTTTAAGGTAGATATGATTCAGGCGACAGGTTAGTTCAGCTAAGCGTGCGGAGCCGCTCGGACAGAGCCCAAACAACTCCGCAGCTCTGGTATCCAGCATGCCCCGCTCCTTCCCGCTCCGTGTCTGGCGAGTGGGCCGCGCATGCGCCGTGGGGCGCGGGAGGTAACAGCGTGGCGACGGGGTGGGAGGGTGCGGCGTTCTAGGGCGTCCCAACCAGGAAGCGGAAAGAGGAGAGGCCTGAAAACAAAGCTAAGGGCAGCCGGGTCGGAAGCGCGCCCCCGCAGGGATCCGTTTGTCTCTCCGAAGTTCAGTCCCACCCTGGTCGCGCGCGCGCCCCGCGGCTCCCGAGCGATGGGCGGGCCAGAGCCGCGCGACAGTCAGGCGCACCAATCCCGCTTCTCGGCCCTTGCGGTCCCGCCCCCGCGCCTTTGTAGTCTCCGCGGCTCCTGAGCGATGGGCGGGCCAGAGCCGCGCGCGACAGTCAGGTGCACCAATCCTGCTTCTCGGCCCTTCCGGCCTCGTCCCCGCGCCCTGGAGGTCTCGGCGGCTTTCGGGCGAGGGGCGGGCCGAGCTGCGCGCGAGCCTAACCTGACCAATCGCATGTCGCTCTGCCGCTCTCGCGCCTGCGGCCTCGCCCCCGAGACCCGGGTCGCTACGTCCTGTGCTGCGGCGCGCTTTTTAAGCGTTCTAGGGGAGCCTTTCTCAGGACCTAGAGACGGCTGTGCGGTGGGGGGTTTTGGTGGCCTGCTGGGGGATTTGTGACGCCTCCCTTCTGTGGTCGGGAAGACTCGGCCCCACCTCAGCCTTGGGGGTCTCTGTCCGGCTCTGGGCTTTGAGCAGTGTCAGGAAAGCTGGAGACGGTGGCGCCTTTGCTCAAGGAAGCAGTCAGCTCGAGTCTCCTCTTCGCGGTCAGTCTAGTTTCTCAAGGAAAACAGCCGGACGGAGAGGCTTCGCTTGCCGCCGACCTGGGCGCAGCCAGGCCCCAGGCCACGCCCCCCTTAGGTTCGGGCTGCTGGACGGCCGCGCAGATGGGAGAGATTTGGGGCGCGTCTCTGAAGCTGTAGAGACGAGATGAGTCCCTGACTTACGTTGCTATGCCCCTGCCCTCCGTAATTCCCTCAGATTTTGGTATAGGAAGATGAATAAGAAAAAGAGCAACAATGGATTACAGCTAACGAATCAGGACTTGCTGGCTTAACGACGTGTGGCACGGTAATGAAAAATTCTTTGATAGACAAGATAGACATTCTTTGAGGACTGTAGATATAAGGCTACTTTGATTTGCATTGTATAATTTCTTTTTTGTTTGTTTGTTTTAGACGTAAAGCAAGATTTCATTTCCAAGATGGAAAACCCATCGGACCCGGCTGTGATTCTCCCCAGCACTCCACAGGTCTGTGCGAATCCACCATCTCCCTATACAAGTAGCTCACGGAAAGCGGTAGGACGGCCTTGGTGCTTCCAGTGATCCAATCGGTCCATCTACGCCTGGTGGCCTAGCTGGTTTGCAGTCTAGAAAAGAGTTAATAACAATGCAAGGGTACCATCCACTCAGGACTCCCCTCCTGTCACTCACTCAGACAGGAGCTTTCTTTCCCTCAATAAATATATTCTGTTCATAAAAAAACCCAAAAACACAATGCAGAACACCTCTCTCTATCCTCCACCCCTCCCCCTTCCCAGGAGATTGTCCTCTTTAATCAATTACTTCTATTTAGCCTCAGCCCAGGTTATTGTAGTAATCTATAATGAGAAGGTTTGGTTCTGTGCAATTCCACAGAGCGT